>JBBBDQ010000473.1:735000-895000 GCA_037127315.1 Ascarosepion bandense | reverse complement strand
CGTACGTAAATGTCGTAATCCTTGTTAAACCAATTTTGTAAAACAACGTCATTTCTGTCTTTTTCCATGATCGAATTTTATAGACACCAACAAAAGAGAAATTTAAACATTTAAAAATTCTCCTAAACTTCCAATACATCTTCTAAACATGTATTTTAAATAAAAATAAAATAAAATGTAGAGCTTTATTGAATTGCAAGTTAATTATTAGAAATATTTTTTTATATATTTTCCGATGCCCTACGGACATCGTGCAGTCAAACGTAAATGAGACTACTGTATATCTTGTCAACATAAACGGTTTGGACCTAACATTATCCTGTCTATTTAAAACCGCCATTCTTTGGTTTTACTGGGACGAATTTGTTAAACAATTCTCTGTCACTATTTCTTAATATAATTTTTCTGCTAAATTTCTTGTAATTTTTATGGCAGTCCGAAATGTAATGTGGCTGGTTGTGTAGTGTGTGGCTTAGGCGAAAGCAGGGTAAACAGATTGTGATATTATCAAAAATATTTTAGGAGTATATAACTGTAATCTCAGATTTCTGCAACGATAACATTTTATTTACACATGATTAGTGGCAAAATGTATTGTGGCTGCTCCACCACGACAATGCATTTTCTCACAATGACCTGAGCATATAACAGTTCCTAGCCGAGCACAAAATTGCCGTACGAGAACAACTTTCATATGCACCTGATCTTGCACTTTGTGCTGTTTCTTTTCTCCATTTTTAACTGTGTCATAGTTTTAATGGGGTGAAGGTGAGGGGTATATATCAGCCACTCTATCTGTGTAGGGAATAACAGCAATGAAGTATAGAATGCCTATTAAACACGCGGAGGGTTATTTTGAAAGTGAATTCCTGTAGTTTATTTTTGTTTGGAATTGCAATGAGACCAATCCCGTTACTTCACACAGACCTCGAATGCTTCAGCATTAATGGAAATGATAATCGAGAGATATTCACTGCAAATCCTACATTAATGCTAACTGCGGTTATGACCACCTATTATGATGTAAACTAAGGATAAAACTAAGATTAAGAAAACTAATGCAGCCCTAAGGCAGCAATACAAATAGACTTATGAATGACCCGAACGTACAGAAAATATATATAAGTAATGTGAAAAGGAAATACGAAGAACAAATTGGAATCGAATGCTCAAAATAAGACGCACTAAGAATGGCGCTAGTAAAATCATCGGGTGACGTCATCATGAAATATAAAGAACGTCGGAAGAAAACTGCGTGGGTTCCCGAAGACATTCTTTTTTTTTTTTTTTTTTTTTTTTTTTTTTAATCATCTCACCCCAAGCAAGGCATTCCACTGCCACTATTGCGCATGGGGCTACATAGGGGAAGGTAAAGAGAAGGAGTGGATAGACATAGGGAATGTCAGGAGAAAGGTGACAGATGAGTAAGGATAGCGAGGATGAAGTTGGGGCAGATGGGAAGAGTGCTTGATAGAATGGGAGCAGGTTAGTGTGTTAGGAGGTGTTTATTGACCTTACATTTAAACTCCTGGAGATTGTAGCCGTCGGGGAAGCAATCGTTTGGAAGAGAATTCCACAGTCGGGAAGTGCGAGGAAAGAAACTGTTGGAGTAGAAGTTACGGCTGCATTTTATCGGTTTCACTGTAAAAGAGTGGGATCTAATTGCTAATCTAGTATCTCGTGCAAATTCGTATTTAGGGGGCACCAGTGATCTAAGTTCATCGGAGCAGAAGCCGTGAAAGTATTTATAGAAGAGACACAGGGAAGCCACGTCTCGCCGGTGGGAGAGAGACTGCAGGCGGTCTGCCAAGTCGGTATCTATCACATTACAGACCCTCCTCTGAACCTTATCGAGAAGCCCAAGGAGAACAGCAGGGGCACCCGACCAGATATGGCAGCAGTATTCAATGCACGGGCGGATGGTAGATTTGTAAATGTGCAGGATAGATTTAGACGGAAAAAACTTCCGGGCCCTACACAGAGAACCGACTTTCATAGCAGCGGATTTAGCAATGGATTCGATATAGTCATTCCATTTGAGGTTCGCTGAAAGTGTGAGACCAAGGAGGCGTAGTGTTTTACTCTCTGGGAGACAAGCCTGGACCATGCTAATGGGAGGTAGGTGAGATTGTCGATGATGGTTAATTGATAGTAGCTTCGTTTTAAAAGCACAACACATTATGGTGATGTGCATAAAATAGTTAAAGAAACTAAAAAGAAAAGTGACCTGCTCAGTGCGGTATACTCATACTAGAAAAAATTACTTCAGAGATGGGATGAGTATGTTCCAGATATCTTCAACGTCAAGAGAGAGGTATCAACAATACACAAAAATAAGGATAAACCAGAAATATTTAAAACCGAAGGCGAATCGACAAAGGTCAAATTAAACAGAAATTAAGCAGGAGGACACGATGGAATTTTAATAGAGATATCAATGCCATTAGAAGCCTAGACAGGCTCACAGAAATAGTAAATGAATTCTACAACAGCGGCAATATTAGCGGAGGATCTAGGCAGATCAACTTTCATAGCACTAGCTAAGAAGCCAGGTGCAAAGGAATGTGAACTCAACCGAACAATCAGCTTAATGATCCACATAACAAAGCTCATCATCCGGATTCTGAGTAACAAAGCGAGCGGCAGAATCGGTCCAGATATAAGACAATAACAGTGTGGCTTTGTTAAAGATACAAGGAATGCTATATGCATGCTGAGAATGCTATCTGAAAGAGCAACAGAAAGGCAGAATGACCTCTATTTGTGCTTTATAGAATATGTAAAGTCATTTGACAAAGTACGCCACAAAGACTTGATAGAGATTCTCGACAACCTCAACAGTTTCGTAAAAGACGTTACGATAATCAATAATATATATTAGCAGCAAACCGCTTGCATACTGATAGGAAGTGAATTTAGAAGATCTACAAAAATAGAAAGAGGTGTAATAAAAGGATGTTTTCTCACCGTATCTATTCAACTTATACCACAAAACAATTCTGAAAGAAATAAATCCCTTGCCAAGATTCGCTATTGGCGGCCACAGTCTCGACAATGTAAGATACACAGATGACACAGTGCTGATAACAGACACGAAAAAGAGAACGCATGACCTTCTACAGAACCTAGCAGGAGAAATCGAGAAGAAAGCGCCATGCATAAACTTCAAGAATACTGAATGTATGGTCATTAGCAAAAAGAAGACCCCAAAATGCCAACTACACGTCGGAGAAGCTTAAGAAATTTAAATACCTGGGAGGCTTGCTGACAGAGGATGAAAAATGCGATGCTGTGATCCAAAGACGCATTGGCATGGGCAAGAATGTATTTCAAATGCTAACAATAATACTGAAAGAGAAAAAAAATAATTGGAAACAAAAAAGAGAGTGCTAGATTTTTAAGTGATATCAGTCTCTCAGTATGGCAGTGAATGTTGAACGATATCCTTAAAGATAAATGAGAAGTTTGAGATAGTAGAAATGTGGTTTTAGAGAAGGAGGATGAGTATATTATGGACTAACTAGGAGGTGTTGGAGAGAAAGGAAACGAGGAGAAAATTCATACTTGACATAGAGAAAAGGCAGATAAGGTTTCTAGGACATGTAATGAGGCAGAAATGCTTGGAGAATTTAATAGTCACAGGAAGGATAGAGGGAAAAAGAGACGGGGAAAGCAACGTGATACCTACTTGATAACAAGAGGAAGAATTTTGAGAACGACAAGAGACAGAGCCAAGTGGAAGTTCATGGTCGCCTACGTTCTGAAGGGACACGGCACATGAAGAACTGCATGCTGTGCATGGGTATTTGGTAGAGGCGAATACAAATTTAATGGATGAAACTGAAAACATTTTAAATTGCATTACATATTTTGTTTCGTTTGAAATTTAAAAACAAACATTAATTCATATAAATTGAGCGTGCCATTAATTGGTCCTAAACGGATAACCTTTGACTTTCTATGTCATCATCCTAATTTTCATCTTTAAAGTGTAAAGACCAAACAAAACAAAGACTAAAATTGATTTTACTCAAAAATTTCTCGCATAGAAATATATTTCGATAATTAAAAATGTTGATAAACACGCAGTAGGGAAGGACTCTCATATGGATCGGAAAATATATGATAGTTTATAAGTTATCTGTGTTCCGTAATTGATTTTATAATAGAGCCAAATTACTAGTCGTTTTACCTTCCACCCAAAAACTTTTATTTTTTCAAGATTTTCAATAACCAAAAATATATATATTATAATAAAAAACTGAAATTTCGGTAGAATTATTTGCTTCAACTTTTTGTGTAATTCATTTTGAATTTTTGGATTGTAGATAGTTAAATTAAATTTTGTTTTAGGTCTACGTATTGATTTTTCTACCAGTCAGTATTTTCAAGCCTAATTTTTGCAGTATCAATGAAAACGTGATATACAACTATTAAAATTGCAATTATTTAAGAAATTCGTGTGGAAAATTTTCTCATAATGTAGTTAAAACTAATCACATTTTCTACTATAGTTGCTTAAACAATAACAAAATGGATCACTCATCCCCAGTATTTTGAAAAGAAGAATAAATTTATTGCTTGTTTCTGTTTAGCATTGGGTTTCCGGTTCCTCCTCAGGTATTTTAATTCTGTTGCACTTCTAGTAGCGTCTCAGGTGTATTATCATCTGGATTTCGGTGAACTGAACAAAAATGGTTTAGATGTTTTGGCTTTCTGAGCTCTGTTACAATACACTGTACTATTAACACGTTATAAAATAAATACTTATTTATCGATGTGTACCTCACTGTATACATATATGTAGAATTATTTACATTTATATTCATATATATATATATATATATATATATATATATATATATATAGAGAGAGAGAGAGAGAGAGGGAGAGACAGAGAGTCAGAGAGATTATTTTATATTTATTTTTATACCTGCATTTAAATATTAATTCATTATTTTGATTAAGGAGTTACTTTGTATTACTGTATTTGATAATAATCAACTTCTCGTCCAAGCATAAATTGCACCTATACTTGAAATTGTTGGGAGTGTTTTATAATCCTCCATTTGACAAGTGAGGTAAATTCTCCATCCTTAATATCCCATTATTTTAGACAGGGCAGTTTGATGTTTCAAGGTGGCGTTGAAAACGAGTGACTCTGGTAGTAAAGTCTCTGTTTCCAACTATCTGCAGATATCCCTATATAAAGTCTTTTTCCTTCTAGAGTACTCCACTGTTAAAATAGTGGCTTCATAAACAGCCTTTTTCGAATTCCATCTGCCATCAACAGGACAATTCTTTTTATTGATGCAATTGCAGGAAGGTTTATCTTGCAAAGATTTGTTATAGAGGTTTTTGAGTAATGTATTATTAAGAGAATTAATTACGATTTGTAGATCTAGATTGGAAATGAATTTACATTAATTAAACTTAAATAGGTGTTTATTTTCGAGAAAAATCTGGAATGTACAGTTGGAAACATTTTATCACAAAGGTTTTTTATGTTTATTTTTTATAATTATTATGTTTATCGTTAAATAATACAATTGTATTGTTATTTTATAATATTTTAAATTATAATACTGTAAGTATCGTATGCATATGAGCATATGACTGTGTGGATATCCATGTGATTTGTGTATAGATGTGTGTATGTGTGTAGGTTTGTTTGTATCTGTGCGTATTTGTATGTGTATATGTATGGAGGTATATATATATATATATATATATATGTGTGTGTGTGTGTGTGTGTGTGTGTGTGTGTGTATTTGCATGTGTAATGTATGTATATGTGTGTGCAGGTGGATGTATGCATGTGTGTATTTATATATATATATTTAAAGAAAAGATATGTATAAGATATGTATATTTTTGTGATTAGATGTTTTTATCTATGTGTGTATATGTCCGTATGTATATACATATGTATGTGTATATCATTGCATATATATATGTATAAATATATGTATGCGTGCATGTATATGTATATATATGTGAATAAGTATGTGTATATATATTTTTAACGATTATAATTATTCAGGATCTATTTTATTTTTCAATAATAGTAGTAATGTTATTATTATTTGTATTAATATTTTATTTTATGTATATATATATATATATATGTATGTATATATATATATATATATATATATATATATTATTTATTATTATTTTCATAATACTATTTTATTATTATTATTTAGGAGATAATGTTTGTTTTAATAATATTATTACTATTTATATTTTTATTATTAGTGGTAAAATTTTGTATATATATTTATATTATTATTTGTTATTATTATTATTATTACTATTAATATTATTCTATTATTATTATGTCATTTTTCATCATATTTTGATTTCTGCTATGGTCGCACTACCTACCAAGTCTGCGGGAAGACCTAAGGCAGGTCGTGGTGTGTCGTTATGGCTCCATTTCATGTTTTTTCTATCTCCCATATCATACCTAGCGTTACATAGACAAAGTTCTCCTTAGTGTGTGGGCTGTACTTAACAAGACAATTTATTATTATTATTATTATTATTATTATTATTATTATTATTATTATTATTTGTGTGTGGTATCATCTTACCAGATGAGAATTTTAAGCGCCTTATTACCAAATTCACACTGGAGAATAGTTATCTATGCACATTTGGGACATTTTGTTTCGATGGTGAAGGTTTTGCAGTAAACATTTCCAGCTTTATGTTGCTAAGAAGTCTAGGAATTTTACTTACATGATTTTATTATGCATTATTATTATTATGTCATTTTTCATCATATTTCGATTTCTGCTTTGGTCTCACTACCAACCAAGTCTGCGGGGAGACCTAAGGCAGGTAGTGGCGTGTTGTTATGGCTCCATTTCATGTTTTTCTATCTTCCCTATCATCATCAGCATTACATAGATAAAGTTTTCCTTAGTGTGTGGGCTGTACTTAATAAGACAATTTTTTGTATGTCTCTTAAGCTGGGGTTTCCAGAGATTCTTTCAATTTGTTGTTTTGTTCCATTTTTTATCATTCCAAGTGCACCTACTATCACTGGCACAACTCTTGTTTTCAATTTCCACATTTTTTCTATTTCAATTTCCAGGTCTTTATATTTTGACAGTTTTCAAATTCCTTGATTGCTATGTTACAATCCGCTGGACAAGCCATATCAATTAATAGACAAGTTTTCTCCTTCTGGTTTTTAACAATAATGTCTGGCCTGTTGGCTTCAATTTTTCTGTCTGTGTAGATGGTGTAATCCCATAGAATGGTTACATCTTCTATTTCTGTAACCGGTGCTGGATGATGTTCATACCAGTGTTTGTTTACAGCTTTTCCATAATGTTTGCACATTGTCCAATGTAAATATTGCCCAACTCTATCGTGGCGATTTTTATATTCGTTTGGGGCAAGCACAGAACAGCCTGAGATTAGGTGGTCTATTGTTTCTTGGTGTTTATCACAAAACCTGCATTTTGGATCCATATTATTATGCATAATATTTGCCTGAAAGTTTCTCGTGAAAAGAATTTGGTCTTGTGCTGCAAGTATAAATCCTTCAGTTTCAGACTTTAATCCAGATGCACGTAACCATCGATGAGTATTAACTTTGTCAACATTGGATTTATTGGCACGTACTGGATATTGGCCATGCAGAGGTTTGTCTTGCCAGCGCTGTTTCATCTTTTCAAGAGCTTTATCTTTGGCTTTCATTTTCATATTTTTTGCCGCAATAGTTGGATCTTGGCTTCTGTTTTGCTTTTCTACAGAATCTACTAACTGTAAATCTTGTTTGTATTTACTGCCTTCTTTTATTATTGAATATTTTTTCTTTCTTTCTTCATGTTGTCTTACTAATTGTATCATCCAATCCTTTGTTGTTTCTATGTATGTTAGTAAGCCAATAGTTGTTGTCTTGTATGACAATTCCAGCTGAATAAGACCCCTTCCACCTTCTTTACGGGGTATGTATAGACGGTCTACATCAGCCTTTGGATGATGCATCTTATGCTTAGAAAGAAGCTTTCTTGTTTTAGCATCCATTCGTCTGATGTCGTTTAGAGTCCAGTATAAGATGTTGAAGCTATATTGGACAACTGGGATTGCAAGGCTATTAATGGCCATAACTCTGTTCTGTGAATTTAATTCAGTTTTTAATATCATTCGTAGCCTTCTATAGTACTCTTTACGCACTATTTCTTTCATTTTTTTAAGGTGAATGTTTTCGCTCTCATTTACACCTAGGTATTTATAAGCTTCTTCTGGTTTCAATTCTTTTATTGTTACAGCAGGGTCTAGGCTAATTGAGGATGTTTCTTGTATTGATCCACGTAAAACTGTAGCTTTAGCACATTTATTTAAATTAAATTTCATTCCAATGTCTTCGCTGAAGCATTTTACAGTTTGCAGAAGACCTTCCAGCTCATTATCATTCTTAGCATATAACTAAGTCATCCATGTAAAATAGATGGCTTATTTTCTTTTGGCCTATTTTATAACCACATTCTGTCTTATTAAGTTGACTGGTTAGTGCTATTAATGATATGCAGAATAGTAAGGGAGATAAAGAATCACCTTGAAATATACCTCTTTTGATGTTTATTTCATCAGACTTATAGGTTCCATTTATATGATTGAGGTAAAGGGTTGTTTTCCATATAGACATGCACTGTTTGATGAAATTGATGATGACGGGTGATATCTTGTATATTATTATTATTATTATTATTATTATTATTATTATTTAGGATCCGTTTTCTTTATCAATACTCTTTTTGTTATTATTATTAGTAGTATTTTACCAAAAAAATTTATATAAAGATATATTATTATTATTATTATTATTATTATTATTATTATTTTGTCATTTTTCATGTCATTTTTCATCATATTTCGATTTCTGATTTGGTCTCACTACCAACCAAGTCTGCGGAGAGACTTAAAGCATGTCGTGGCGTGTTGTTATGGCCCCATTTCATGTTTTTCTATCTTCCCTATCATCCCTACCGTTACATAGATAAAGTTTTCCTTAGTTTGTGGGCTGTAGTCAATAAGACAATATTTTTTATATCTCTTAAGCTGGGGTTTCCAGGGATTCTTTCAATGTGTTGTTTTGTTCCATTATTTATCACTCCAAGTGCACCTACTATCACTGGCACAACTATTGTTTTCAATTTTCCCTATTTTTTTATTTCAATTTCCAGGTCTTTTTATTTTGACAGTTTTTCAAATTCCTTGGTTGCTATGTTACAATCCGCTGGACAAGCCATATCAATTAATAGACAAGTTTTCTCTTTCTGGTTTTTAGCAATAATGTCTGGCCTGTTTGCTTCAATTTTTCTGTCTGTGTAGATGGTGTAATCCCATAGAATGGTTACATCTTCTGTTTCTGTAACCGGTGCTGGGTGATGTTCATACCAGTGTTTGTTTACAGCTTTTCCATAATGTTTGCACATTGCCCAATGTAAATATTGCCCAACTCTATCGTGGCAATTTTTATATTCATTGGGGCAAGCACAGAACAGCTTGAGATTAGGCGGTCTATTGTTTCTTGTTGTTTATCACAAAACCTGCATTTGGGATCCATATTATTATGCATAATATTTACCTGAAAGTTTATAGTGAAGACTTTTGTCTTGTGCTGCAAGAATAAAGCCTTCAGTTTCAGACTTTAATCCAGATGCACGTAACCGTCGATATTTATTAACTTTGTCAACATTGGATTTATTGGCACGTTCTCGATATTGGCCATGCAGAAGTTTGTCTGGCCAGTGCTGTTTCATCTGTTAAAGAGCTTTATCTTTAGCTTTCATTTTCATAGTTTTTGCCGCAGTAGTTGGTTCTTGGCTTCTGTTCTGCTTTTCTACAGAATCTACTAACTGTAAATCTTGTTTGTGTTTAGTGCCTTCTTTGATTATTGAATATTTTTTCTTTCTTTCTTCATGTTGTTTGACTAATTGTATCATTCGATCCTTTGTTGTTTCTACGTATGTTAGTAAGCCAATAGTTGTTGTCCTGTTTGAAAATTCCAGCTGAATAAGACCTCTTCCACATTCTTTACGGGGTATGTATAGACGGTCTATATCAGCCTTTGGATGATGCATCTTATGCTTAGAAAGAAGCTTTCTTGTTTTAGAATCCATTCGCCTGATGTCGTTAAGAGTCCAGTTTAAGATGTTGAAACTATATTGGACAACTGGGATTGCAAGGCTATTAATGGCCATAACTCTGTTCTGAATTTTCAATTCAGTTTTTAATATCATTCGTAGCCTTCTATAGTACTCTTTACGCACTATTTTTTTCATTTTTTATGGTGAATGTTTTCACTCTCATTTACACCTAGTTATTTATAAGCTTGTTCTGATTTCAATTCTTTTATTGTTACCGCAGGGTCTAAGGTAATTGAGGATCTTTCTTGTATTGATCCACGTAAAACTGTAGCTTTAGCACATTTATTCAAATTGAATTTCATTCCAATGTCTTCGCTGAAGTATTTTACAGTTTGCAGAAGACCTTCCAGCTCATTATCATTCTTAACATATAACTTTAAGTCATCCATGTAAAATAGATGGCTTCTTTTCTTTTGGCCTATTTTATAACCACATTCTGTCTTATTAAGTTGACTGGTTACTACTATTAATGATATGCAGATCAGTAATGGAGACAAAGAATCACCTTGAAATATAACTCTTTTGATGTATATTTCATCAGACTTATAGGTTCCATTTATATGATTGAGGTAAAGGGTTGTTTTCCATATAGGCGTGCACTGTTTGAAGAAATTGATGATGACGGTGATATCTTGTATATATTTAAAGTCTTTAAAATCCAGGAATGTGGCTCACTATCGAATGCCTTACGATAAACTATCCAGGCAGTACTAAGATTTTTCTTTGTACTGTAGCAGTTTTCCAGGATAATTATGTTAATAAGATCTATAATTATTATTTAACATGGTTTTTATGATTTTATTTTAATATTTTATTTATCTTCTTCTTACTAAGCTATTATTGTAAGTATATTTATAATAATGTTTAACACTAGTGGTTAACACTAGTAATTTGTATTACGATGTATGATTTATAATTTTTTTACCAAAAATATACTCTATTGTAGGTATAATTTTATTTAATATTAAATTCGATGTCATGTTTTGCTAAAACTGCATATAATTGTAATAAACGTTGCTGTCGATTTAAAATGTTTATTTTAAATTATTTCAAATTCCTTTCAATTTTATTATTTGCTCTCATTTTGTTTATTTAATTTTTCTCTCTCTTTTTACGTTTATATTTGTAACTTTTCCTTTTCCTATATTTAATTATATTTTTTATATTATTTTCTTTTATAAATTTTAATTATTTTAACTGAATCTTAAAAAATAATATTAGTCGTCTTTATTTTCTTAATTTGTGTTAAAATTATGATTAACAATTTATTTTTTACCGTAAATATATTCCAATATATTTGAAACTAAATCGCAACGTGAAAGTTCCACATTTTGTTTTTCTAAAAAATAAAAGGTTTGCTATAGACGCTGTGTCGATACTTAATGTTGACATCCACTTCTCTGTATATCGTTCGTTTTCTTTCTATTACTATTTCTTTTCTTTTTTCTCTTCTTTCCATTTATCAATTGTCTACTTTTTTCTCTCTTTTCTTTTTTCTCTCTTTGGGTTTTTTTTGTTTTTCTATTTTTGGTAAATTACCGTTACAAATGTCTATTGCTAATATAGACATATGAGCGTCTGTGTATAATAATATTTTTGAGGGATATCTTGAGGTTTAACTGTTGTATAATGTGGGTTTGACGAGCCGCAAATCATCGTTTGGCGACGAAATATTCGTTACTCATGAAATTGTATCATATCTAAATTTTTTTCCAAAATCTCTCTCTCTCTTTCTATATATATATATATATATATATATATATTTAAAAAAGAGTTTAGATTATTACAATGGATAATACATATTTCACCGCGTTATGATGTTATTATCGTGACTCGTCAATAATAAGGACGCGGTAAAATATGTATTATTCATTATAATAATGTAAAATCTTTTAGATAGTATATTATTCTGTTAAATTAAATAAATTAATTTAACATTGAGTTCTTTTAAGTTCGTCTCTATCGAAATTTACCTGGATTGCATATCAAGTGTGCTAAGTTTATATATATATATATATATATATATATATATATATATATATATATATATATATTGTTAAGAATAACATGCAATAACTCTCTATTATGTTTAATCAAGAGCATTTTTAAACATCGTATTTTGACATTAATTTCAGGTGAAACAAAGACAAAAATTGTCTAACATTTAGATATTTTTATTATACCGGTTCTAAGCTTCAGCTCATATGAGTCATCCTCAGAGAAGGTTACAGGGATGGTAACATAAAAACATCTACCATCAAAGATGATATTATTGTGTGTTGACATAAAACATTGCTATGCTGCAATAAAAGTCACTGAATAGCAGACGCAGATCGTAAATAAATCAAAATTATCGGTTGAAGTTTTTGTCCACTCTTCGTTGTAGTGGTTGAGAACTTTCTTTCTGCTGTTCAAAATTATTCTGATTTCATCCTTTGAGATGTCCAAATAGAATTCCGCGAATTCCAGGGCAAAATTGAAAAGGATCTCAGATACAGATGGGTAAAAATCCACAATGTCAAATTGTAGGATTTAAATACTTTTAAAAATATCATCAGCCGGAATTCTAAGAAAAATTACCTACTAAAATTATAAACCCTACAAAATCAGAAATCGTTAGAATTAGCAAAATAACACTAGAAAGATTTAACCAGCAAATAAGAAAATTTCCAGCTCATGCAATGGAGAGGTGCAAAGGGTGAAATCAAATGGTTCGAGTACGATGGGGAAAAACTAATGCCACTTTCCTAAATTTGAAATCGTGTATTTTTACCTATAAGTCCCTGAGACCCTTTTCAATCTTGCCCTGGAACTTGCTGAATTCTATTCGAACATCTCAAAGGATGAATCAAAATAATTTTGAACTGTAGAAAATCAGTTCTTCTCCACGACAACAAACAGTGAATAAAAATTCAACGGATGATTTCGATTTATCTATGGGAACCCTGGATTCTGCAGAATCTTTGGATCTAGTCGGATTATTCCGATTATACATCATCACGGCGTATGAAGAAATTGACACTAAAAATATAGGAATCTATAGAGATGACGGACTCATGATAATAATTAAATCTACTTGGGGTAAAGCTGATAGAACTAGAAAAGTCTTTAAATGTTTTCGTCTTAACGTTGTAATTAACCCTAATATAAAGCAAGTTGACATCCTAGATATAACATTAAACTTAGTATTTAACACTTTCCAACCTTACATGAAATATAATGCTAACCTAATCTATATACACCCCAATTCTAATCACTCACTATCCCTTATCAAGTATATTCCATTATCAGTTGAACGAAGCATTACTTCACTAATAATGAAATATACGATAAACACAAAATAATTTACGGTAAAATTATTAAAAACAGCAGATATCAATCCTCCAAAATTAACTTTGTGGAAAAATTCAGGAGCTCAAAAAAAAAAAAACAGAAAAAAAGAAAAATGATATGGTAAAACCTTCTTTTAATCAGTTAACTTTAAACTGGGACATAAATTTCTTAAACTAATAGATATGCATTTTCTAAAAAATAACCCTCTAAGCAAAATTTTCAATAGGAATACAATAAAACTAAGCTATAGTTGCTCCAACAATCTAGAAAAATAATTAATGTACATAACAGTAAAATGCTGAAAACATAAACAAAAATACTTCCAACACTAATACGAGTCTGCTCCATAATAATAACCTTTGTAACTATAGAAACCGAAACTAATGTCCAATTCCTAATAAATGTTTAACGAAATCCCTGATATGTATGTGTTCGATTCCATCCATCGAGAATCCCAATGATGAGAACATTTATATGGGAAACCCAATGAACATATTGAAAAAGTGCTTTTTCAATCACCTCGCATCCTTCAATAACAAAGATAAACAAAACATGACGTCTCTTTCCAAATACTTTTGGAAGTTGAAAAACGAAAATAAACACCTAAAGTTAAATGGAAACTCCTCAAACAAGCAAGAACATCTAAATCAATAAAGGAACCATGTTTCCTTTGTCTTCAAGAAAAAAATGAAATACTTAAAAACATGAATAGCACAGGCTTTGAAACCAAATGCATCAAACCACAATAAACTGCAAACACATTAAAGAACTAACCTTACAATAATGCTAAAAAATACTACAAGTCAAAGTTAGGACCCATTAGAGACGATAAAAATTTAGAATATTAACAACACTCTTACATCAAATTTCAACTATTCCATATCACAAACTGTGATCTATTTTAAAGTTTTCTAGAAAAAAGTGATTTTCTAAATTTAAAATTAAGGTTAAATATACACATTTAGATTAATTAAAACAACTGAGATTAAATTAAAAAAATATTTTATAGTTGTACAATTAAATAAGAAACATTGGTCAAATAAATGGTAACTGCCATTCCAATTTCATCGCATCTAATCCTATTCTTCCCAACCTTACACTTCCTTACTCTCCACTTTACTAAATCCGAAGAAAAAAAATCTACTCATCAGACGATAAAAGATAATGTTAAATTTGTCTACAAAATTCCCGAAAAATTCATTAATCAATTATATCCCCGAGCCATTCTCTCTTTTCAAAATCCTAACTGACAATTTACAAGACTTATCCACTTATCACTAACCCCACCTACCTCTCAAACAAAACTCGCCAAATATAAGAAAAGAAACTTTCCATTCCTTTACACACCACCTGATGAGACATTGTCATTTCAGTGTCAAAACAAAATGTACATTTTGTAGGGGATAAAAATTTGTACTTGTTCTAAACTATAATTTATAATACATATTCACAGCTCTATATTATATATTATATATCGAGCACTGTTTTAAATTTAATGTTTTGAACGTTGTAAATTTTTCTTCATATATATATATATATATATATATATAATGAGAGAGAGCAAGAAAGTGGTAGCGTCCAACCGGTTAGCGTGAACATACTTTTACATCTATATAATCATAGCAAACTAGATGTTAGATTATATGGAAATATTCCTACATATTTATAGCCGATGTTTTAGGTAAAATATTAGTTACGTCGCGTATGCCCATTAAAACTCTAATAGTCACACACTCCCTTAACGGAAATAAGACGAGAAAAATATTACAGTTTTTAAATACCTTGATAAATAAATGTTTTCTATTAAATTATTAAATAGTTTTATTTCATTTTTATATTAAAAGTGATTTATTTCGATTCGCAGACTGAGAAAAACTAATCAGACTAGATTCGTAAAGATTACCAGCCTCCATCAAACCAGTTCATATATATATTGCAAAAGAAAAAGCAGGTAGGTAAATCCCAAAATCCAGATCCTAATTAATATTAATTACATTAATATTATTAAATCTGTTTATATATATATATATATATATATATATATATATATATATATTAAAATTAGAAAAATCAGCTACCATGTTTGCAACCTATCGGTTTCGTTAGGCATTATAGGCTGATTCTGTCATTTGATGGGTATTGATTCGTACAGGTATAATTTTGCCAATAATTTTTAACAATCATATATATGTGCGTGTGACTGTGTGAAAGAGAGAGAGAGAGAGTGTGTGTGTGTTTTTGCCCGTGATTGTATACTCATGGGAAGAGACAGAGATTTCAGCAAATAACACATGCAAAAATGCAGGTAACAGATGGCCGGTCTCTGATGAGAAGAACGAGAAGTAAATTTTCAAGACCCATCGTCTATTCCTGCGAGACAAGCACCTGTACAATATGGTAAGTTACTTAACCGAATTTTCTGTCTCTGAGAGAAAAAAAAATCACCCTCCTCTCTGTGATGAGATTTGAAAGAAAATAATTAGTATATTGCAGAGGAATGTATTTGTCACATTCAAATCGCCAACATTTATTTTAGTATGTTTGGAGCTGCACATTCTTTGCTGATTGGGAAATCGAATGGAACTCCTCCTACTCTTTAACGTTGGCACTTCTAATTGGAATGAATTTGAAGAATTTCTGCTGGTGGCGTTCATTTGTAATTTCATTTTAAATTTACCTACGATTTAAGCACTTTTAACAATAAAGATAAAATGACTATCAAAAAAATAAATAAATAAAAGGAGGAACTTAGTAACATATATGCAAAAAAATGATTTACTGAGAGTATCTTTTTTTGCACCAGGTCAAAAGCATTAGGCAAGCGGCGAGAATTTTTCTCAGTCAGTCAGTTAAGTGTTAGACATGATACATGCTTGAGTGATCATGTCTCTTTCGATCCATGATTGACTAAGCAGAAGATTTTCTTGCAGTAGGTTGGCATTACCTTCTGCTGTAGACTGGTTACCAACCAAGGCTATATAACTCAATTGGTCTTGTTTTCATAGATAGCTGGAAAAATAAATGATGTATTTATACTTTTCACAATGGTAAGTGAATGCAAAAATTTAGTGAAATTTGAACTCTGCTCTGATTTCTCATTTTGAGCCAATATCCATGACACCACAACGCACATTTGATATCTTACTCACTACTCAGTCTAAGCTGACATAGAGAGACGAGTTTGTTAGTCATTACACCCAGTCAAAATACTCACTGGCTATTTTGTAAAGTTAACAACAAACCAACATAAAAATTACAAATTGAATGTGGTAGAATATGACAGGCGCAATAATTTAGCTGAATATAACGCGTATTAACATAGGACGAAGAGAGCAACAAGAGTAACAACAAGATGGCTTGCAAAAGATGGGGAAAGAAATGAAAAACAGAAAAAAAATATTGTTAGAAAGAGGAAAATAAGTACTAGACGATTACCTACCCACCTCTATTTCAAAGAAATTTGAACAAGCTATTTGCAAATGAAATACCTACTTATAGCAACAAAAAGTTTTCCTACCGAAGAATGCTGTGAATACTATTGACTGAATATGTTAACAAAGACAAAGCCCCACAAACAATGGCAAGAAAACGACACTTAAGCTTAGCAACAGAAAAGAGGAAAAGAGGCTTGAAAATTTTATACTCACAGGGCAGCTTCAAGACAAAAGAGACAGAGGAATGCAACATACAACCTGCTGGTTAAGCTTGATCAAATAGATGTCGGAGCATGGTTTGTGATAGACGGCAATAAGATAAATGTTATTAAGAGCTACAAAGAATAGGAAATTGTGGAGAGCCATTATGTCCAAACCCTAGAAGATACACGGTATGCAGAAGAAGATAAAAAGAATAAAATAATTAAAATCTTCTGTTAGGAATTCTTTAAAGGTTAACTCGATTGACAATTGGATGTATGTTGTGGTGCAGTTGATATCGGCTAGAAATGAGAAAACGGTGCATTTTAGAGAGATTTATGAAAGGCTAACGAAAAAGAAATGAATATCATATCAAAAGAATATGTTAAAATATATATAATAATAGAGGGAAAAAGATGTAAATGTTTGGCATAAAGCGCCATGTTTTCTCTTATTTCCTTTCGACTTTAGTCTGCCACACATTTCTCTTTTAAAACTGTCAACATTTTTTTGTATTTATCTTATATCCTGGCTGCATAGATATGCCAAACACTTTTATAAATATATATTTTGAACGTTTTTTTTTCCACATATATTCCGTTCGCAATTTGTTTGATGTCCAATCCTCATATATGAGGAAGTTGTCTAGCATGTGACAGATGAACAAAAGACTTGGAGCGGAAGAAATATGTTTGTACAGAAGGATGCTAAATTACCATACAGAGAGCAAGTGTAAAACAAGAAAAGTTAAAGAAAAAAAGGAAAGAAAATATCGCTTATATTTATAATCAGAAAAGAAAAGTCTGCAGAACATAATGAGGAAAGTTGAATTGTAGAATTTAAGGCTCAGGGGAAAATCACAAAAGAAAGGGAGCCAGAGGGCAAATTAATAATTTACCTTAATAATCAATGGCTGAGCAGAGTCTTAAGGAACAACGATTTGGAGCAAACTATGAGAGACAGAAAACTATAGACAACAATGATCACATATACACTGTAAAGTCAAAGTATACCAGTACACTAGCAGTATAACCCGGCGTTGCTCGGGTGTATGAAAGCTTTGAAACTAATCCATGGTCCTGGAGCTCAAACACTTTGGACGTTGGCGCAAAATATCAAAAAGCAATTGTTGTTTCCAGTTAATGCGAAACCGTAGACTGAAAGAAAAATGAATGGATATAAGTCAAATTTTGATTTCCTGGTATCAATATCAAATAATTTTTTTCGTTGTAAAAATGGTATCAGGGCTGAGACTAAGAACTACAATTATACCTACTTAGAGCAAAACCCGAAGCAAAAATTAAAATAAAAAAGCTGAAAATATACAGACACAGGCAGATAAACAGACACGTACACAAACATCTTGCCTTATATATATATATATATATATATATATTATCGACTTTCTGCACTATTGTAAGAACTGCACACTTGAAACTCTTGAATATCGTTTCTTATGTTTTTGTCTATGAGTGTATCAAATTTGATTAAAATCGGACCACTCATTCTATACCCCGATTTTTTCGATTATCAATTATCGATATTTATTGAGGGTACCTCGACATAAAACCTAGCTAAGAACCCTCGCAGATGCTTATAGTACAACTGTGTAACTTTTCAAGAAACTCGGTTCAGCCGTTTCGGAGTCTGTAGGTAACGGATACATACACACAGACACACACACAGACAAATTTCTATTTATGAATATGTTTAGATGATCGTTTTTATGTTTTCTGTGTTGACTCTTTTAAAAAATCTCATCACAGTCAGCAGAAAAAGACTAGAAATAAAACAGGAAAAGTTCGGATTCATTAACAAAAATCGAACACAAAAGGCTATATTTATGCTTATAAATGTTCCGTGTACTTATCATGTGTGTGTGTTTATTGTTCTTTCTAGTAGGTCCATATGTTATCCCATCAGATCTTGCAGGAACGGTCTACAAAGGACCTTACTCCGAAAACACTTGTAAGCAGTATGTGTCTATGTTAGAGGCATGTAATTAATGCATGATGGACTTCCAGATCTTTTTCGTCACATTGTTCGCTATGTACTAGCTGGCTTCCACTATGAAAAATAAACTTGTACAGAAAGTCTGTTCAATGAACTTTGCGTCCTCCCGACGTCAGTCCCGTTAATTTTTGTCTGTAAGGCCACCTAAAACGATTTTTGAAGCAGCAGCCAATAATAATTCAGTAACGCTTCATCAATGTGTCATGAGACCATGCGAATCTATTTGAAACCGTAATGAATTATTTCAAAACGTCAGCCAGTCAGTGATCCATCGGGTACATGCCTGTGTAGAAGCAAACGGAGGACATTTTGAATATCTATTATGAGATGCTGCATTAAGTTATAACAATGGCCTTTTAAAATATGTGTATAGGGATATATTATCTTGATTTTCTGTTAGGAACCTACCCTCCAAAATGTAAAAATCATTTTTAAATTGTAATCTGGATTTTACCTTTTGCAGTGTCTAAATTAATCTTGTTACTTAATTACTCCAAAATAGAAAGATTTTAGGACATATATTCATATGGAATTTTAAGTTTGTTTATGGTGTGAGGAACCCATCTCTAAATTATGTAAAATTATTTTTCATACACCATATGTATATATATATATATATATATATATATATATATATATAATAACAAGACCGACTCTGTAAGTATCTAAATCCTAAAACTATACGAAAATAAACTTTAAGGAAAACAAATAACAGACAGAATCTAATTCCGTTACTATCCGTCGCTGTAAGGCGTTGGACAAGAGGGGAGAAAAAAAAGAAAACTGCGGAATACAGACAATACATACAATACCCCGCAGTAAAGAAAAAAAACCCCAAACGGAACCAACCACAAAGAAAGAAAAAGTGCTCGATACAGAACTAACCAAAGCGAAATAACAAATAGGAAGCAATGTAGAGCAAAGACACGTAAAAAAATCACAAGATCGCCAAAACCTACCGCGGTTTCACACAACGGCTCGTCAGCCGTTGTGTGAAACCGCGGTAGGTTTTGGCGATCTTGTGATTTTTTTACGTATATATATATATATATATATATATATATATATATATATATATATATATATATATATATATATGAATGTTTGCGTTCACCAAAGGTTAAATAGTTTGATCCTTCCATTTCTTGCTAATTTATTCATTTTTAAAAAAATTATAACACTGTCATATTGAAGCACTTACATCTTTTCTTTGCAACATTAATCAGTGATAAGTTAACATTTGAACGTGTACAAACATTTAACGTATTTCAAAATTCAGAAAATCTCAATACATCTATTAAGGAGAATATTTTGTAAACAAAATAAGATGTTTCTTATACAAATTTATGAAATGTTTTTCTATAAAGGTAAGTCCAAATCTGAACATTTATTTACAGAAAATCTAGGAAAATTCTGCCTGTCAGACAACTTCTGAAACCATATCACTCTTTACATATGGCTACCTAACTCTTCAGATTCCAACCATTTCAATTTTTATGTGGGGGTGTAGTTATGAAAGAGACCAACAAAATATTTTGTAACACCAAAAAAGAACTGAAGATAGGGATTATGGCAACATTTACCAACCTAATGGTGATTGTCCAGAAGAATTGCATGAGATTTCCAAGTCATCTGGAGACCGCAGTTTCGGTAATTGTAAATGTATTGGTTTAAGTTTCCTCTTTAGAATTTCAATATATTGTTGTTTATTTTTAGTTTTGATAAATATATCTGTTAAATGAGATTTCAGACTTACGTTGTTATGTAATTCAAACGACAATTCATCTATCTCACACACACAAACTAACACACACATACACATCCATATATATGTATGTATGCAAGTTGTAGTCAAATATTCAAGGTTTTACATACTTTTGACACCGAGAAACGGACATCCCTTGTGTATTTTTATTCATTTACTAATGTTAATTTTGTATGTCTCAGGGTCATAATAGAATATATTGATTACTTGTTGTCCTTGCTTCCTTATCTGGTCTAATTGTCCCTTTCTTTCTGGGCGAATTGTCTTACGACACAAGCATGCTAATCAACACGCTACAAAAATGGACATATATATATATAGTTGTCTGCATGTACTCCTGAATCAGACTAAATGAACAACATAAGTTTAGGAACTTATTCTTTTTCAGCCTCTCTATATGCATACATATATGAATACGTTTGTGCATGTGAATGAATATCTCTTTCAATTAGCTGTTAATTCAGCATATGAAATAAATAAGATTTACAGGCAAAAAAGTAAATCATAACACGTTCTTCGCAGAAAATATTTAAACTTATACTATGAGAACAAACAAAAAGTAACTCTTACGTATTTATTTACTTTTTTCTAGACATTCGCTTTATTTAATGTGCATTGTGATGCAGTGGATATCGGATCGGAAAGAGAAACCCTAGAGCTAAGTTCTAATTACCCTTACGTGCAAATACACTTAAAAAAAATTAATAACACTTCTTTTCTGATTCCATCTATTCGTTACACAGCTGGGTTCTATATCTTTTGATAACCAGTTTACCGTAGAATTAAATGGAAGCATACTGCCGGAAAATATTCAGCCTGGTCAGCGATTTCGAGACATCAAAATAGACTGACGGTAACTGAAGCCGAAATATATTTTGGACTAAAACAACAATTCTCTTGTTTTGAGAGTGAATATTGCATTAAGATTTTTTAGGTGATAGCAATGACTTTTACTCATAGCTGTCTAAGTATCTAACACATCTGGTGCAGAAGAGATACTTCCTAAATTTCCGAAGGTTATTTCTGCAAATGTCAATGCAATTGTTCGCGAGAGGAGATCGAAATCGGAACTTTGATTTCTTCTCCCCAACTGCATTTCATTGCACCACTCGCATCTTCATGAGAAGTGTTGGGAAAAACCAGAGTTTCACTAATGCCACATATTGACTGACATGTGCCTTTATTATGACTACTGGCACCGCGTCGACTATAACAAGCCAAGCTAATTCAATTTTGTTCTCGCTTGTTCCACTTTGAAATAAAGAAGCAGCCAAAAGCAAAAAGGGTTTGTCCAATGCGTTTGTCCGTAATTGGCTTCGAACTTGGCCGTCAGAAATCTTTGAATTTGCACAATGAAGCGTCTACTTGGTGAACGAAAACCAATGAATCAGTTATAGTAGTGACATAAAGGCAAATTGAGTGAAAAGGTTGAAAAGCGAAAAATCAAAGAAAGTAGAGCAAATGCTAGATGCAGTAATGGCAAGGTTATATACGACTGGGAAGATAAAATAGACAAAATAAAAGGATTGAATCGCTTAGACTATCAGACAATATGTCTATTTATAAAGACATGGATATCAAAATAATGAAATCATTTTTCTATCTCTTTCAAACATATATATATATATGTGTGTGTATTTATTTGTGTGTATGTATATACATACATGTAGATATATATACATTTTTCTATCTCTTTCAAACATATATATATATATGTGTGTGTATTTATTTGTGTGTATGTATATACATACATGTAGATATATATACATATATATATATGTATGTGTGTGTATGTGTGAGTGTGTGATTATGTTAGATATAAGCGGAACATACACTAATTCAAGAATAAAAAAGTTAATGTTCTGCTAATATTGCGGGTGGACAGCTTAAAAATCGAGATTCGACATGGGGATTACCAAAATTGCCTTCATGAATACGTGTGTATTTCATGAACCATTTATTCAGTCACAATATTTGCAATCTATCTCTCACTCTCTCTCAGATTTTTTCTCACATTCTCATTTTTCTGTCTATCTGTCTGTCTCGCTATATATATATATATATAGATATATGTGTGTGTGTTTTCCATTCAGTAGGCTACACTTGAGCCTATGTTCTCTGCCGACACTTTTAGTTTTTTCATAGGTTAATCCCTAAATATGATGGATTTCGTCAAATGATAAATCTAAGAAATTTGGTTTAAAATATTTAACAAAATAACTAAAAATAAAATCAGATTTAAGAACATTGAACATACGTTAAAAGAAAATTACGAAGAAACGATCAAAATTGTTCATTATACTTTAGAACATGTACAAACTTAAAACTACTACAAAACTGTACATTTAGTTTCGACATTGAAAGAACAATATCTCATCAGCTAGTTAATAACGATAGTAATAATTTTTTTTTAAATAAATTCCCTCTCTGATTTTTTTTAATGCCAAAATATTTGAGCTCAGCAACCATGTCAACGATATCTATATCTGTCTACAATTTACTTCCTGTCTAAATTTAAAATTTCTTTTTCTTAGCCATTTCCATTTTCTTTTTTACTCATTGCTTTCCCTCTTGTCTTCCTCTTTGTTTTTTGTTTCATCTGTCTTTATCTTTCATCATTCTTTTTCAATTTCTTGATTTCTCATTTTTTTCGCATATTTTATGTCGTCTTTCTTTATTCCTTTCATTTTTAATATCTTCTTACGTCGTATAAAAAGATTTCTAAAAAGAAAAGGAATTGGTGTTTCTTTAATTGTTTAAATAAAAACGATTATTACCATCATTATTAACTACCTGATGATACGTTACTATTTCAATGTCAAAACAAAATGTACATTTTTGTAGTAGCTTGTAGTTTTTACATGTTTTAAAGTATAATTATTAATAAATATTCACTCTTCTATTTTTATATTGAGCACTGATTTAAATTAATGTTTTCAATGGCCTGTAACATATTTTTGTAGCGACGGCAATCTGTAACGTCAATATAAAATTGTGATCATGTTGGTGATATGAAAATAGTTAATGTCAAAATTACACTAGTATCAGCGCAACTTCCCTTTTTCTTCAACCAAAATACAACCATTTTGCGACTTTACCAAAGACCTATGCTTGTCTCATTTTAAAAAAATAATTTTCATGTATTGTACCATAAAAGTGAGCAATTTGGAATTTGTTACAGCTCTGATTGCTTGTGCTAGAATTCTTATTATAAAATATAAGTCTGCTATTTTCTCAGCATTCTTTTAAACTTGGCTAAAAAATTCTTATAATATATAACTGTTCTTAATGATTGGAATCTATCTTTTCAGAGAAGTATTAAAATGATACATGAAAATTCACTGATAATATCTGATTGAAAATAAAATTATCAATCAAGACTATACCATATTCATGTTTAATCTGAATGATGCCGGTGAAACGGCTCCTGGAATAAATAACGCTTCGAAAATGTATCTAAAGAACACCCTGGAAGAGGACTAATTATAGAAATTGGTTCATTACAGAGGGAAAATCTGCAAAAATTGGTGGTCATGCAGGTTTCTTCTGCAAATGCAGATTCAACATGACAGGTGATTCGTGGAATTTGAATTGTTTTTTATAAAACCTCAGTGTATATTTCGACTTGTCACTTATTGACTAACATACACTACCGGCCATAATTAGTAGGCCACCCAAATGTTTAAAAAATGATGTATTTCATACTATTTTTTAGTATTATTGCACAGTAAATAATGGGAAAGGAAAATATAATGGTTCTTTTGTTAATACTGCACAATAACATGTCCATCAAATGAATTTATAAATATTTAATAATTACCTATATTGCAGTTTCATCAATGAAAGAATGAAGAAAATTTAGGATGATTCGGACGAGTTCATATTTACTTCCTTGTCTTGTAAAATTTTGAAAATAACCATTCTGTTTTTCATTTAGAATTATCCACTTCACAATAAATGCTAAAAATGGTATGAAATGTATTATGTCTTTTTAAGAGACCGGGTTGGCTTAATAATTATTGCCTGTAGTGTATGTTATTATTATGTCATTTTTCATCATATTTATATTTCTGCTATGGTCGCACTGCCAACCAGTTCTGCGAGAAGACATAAGGCAGGTCGTGTCGTGTTGTTATGGCTCCATTTCATGTTATTTCTATCTGCCCCATCATCCCTAGCGTTACATAGACAAAGTTCTCTTTAGTGTGTGGGCTGTATTGACTAAGACAATTTTTTGCATATCTCTTAAGCTGGGGTTTCTAAGGATTTTTCAATGTGTTCTTTTATTCCATTTTTTATCATTCCAAGTACACCTACTATCACTGGAATAACTATTGTTTTCAATTTCCACATTTTTTCTATTTCAATATTCAGGTCTTTATATTTTGACAGTTTTTCGAATTTCTTGGTTGCTATGTTACAATCCGCTGGACAAGCCATATCATTTAAAAGACAAGTTTTCTCTTTCTGGTTTTTAACAATAATGTATGTCCTATTTGCTTCAATTTTCTGTCTGTGTAGATGGTGTAATCCCATAGAATGGTGACATCTTCTATTTCTGTAACCGGTGCTGGGTGATGTTCATACCAGTGTTTCTTTACAGATTCTCCATAGTGTTTGCACATTGTCCAATGTAAATATTGCCACACGCTATCGTGGCGATTTTTATATTCATTTGGGACAAGTCCAGAACTGCCTGAGATTAGATGGTCTATTGTTTATTGGTGCTTATCAAAAACCTGCATTTTGGATAATGATTATTAGGTATAATATTTGCCTGAAAGATTCTAGTGCAAAGATTTTTGGTGTTGCTCTGCAAGAATAAAGCCTTCAGTCTCAGACTTTAATCCAGTTGCACGTAACCATCGATGAGTATTAACTTTGTCAACATTGGATTTATTGGCACGTACTGGGTATTGGCCATGCAGAGGTTTGTCTTGCCAGCGATGTTTCATCTGTTCAAGAGCTTTATCTTTAGCTTTCATTTTCATATTTTTTTTACCGCAATAGTTAGTTCTTGGCTTCTGTTTTGCTTTTCTACAGAATCTACTAACAGTAAATCTTGTTTGTATTTACGGTATTCTTTTATTATTGAATATTTTGTTTTTCTTTTTTCATGTTGCCTTACTAATTGTATCATCCAATCCTTTGTTGTTTCTATGTATGTTAGTAAGCCAATAGTTGTTGTCTTGTATGAGAATTCTAGCTGAATAAGACCTCTTCCACCTTCTTTACAGGGTATGTATAGAGGGTCTACATCAGCCTTTGGATGATGCATCTTATGCTTCGAAAGAAGCTTTCTTGTTTTAGAATCCATTAGATTTAGAGTCCAGTTTAAGATGTTGAAACTATATTAGACAACTGTGATTGCAAGGCTATTAATGGCCATAATTCTTTTCTAAGAAGTCAATTCAGTTTTTGATATCATTCGTAGACTTCTATAGTACTCTTTACGCACTCTGTCTTTCATTTTTATGTTGAATTTTTCACTCTCATTTACACCTAGGTATTTTAAGCTTTTTCTGGGTTTAATGCTTTTATTGTTACAGCAGAGACTAAGCTAATTGAGGATGTTTCTTGTAGTAATCCACGTAAAGGTATTACTTTAGCACATTTACTCAAATTGAATTTCATTCCAATGAAGCATTTTACAGTTTGCAGAAGACGTTCCAGCTCATTATCATTCTTACCATACAACTTTTAGTCATCCATGTAAAATAGATTTAGTGGGATCTTCAACAATTTCTTGAAGTTCTTTGGCTAGTGTTTTACGTACTGTATTTAAATAATATAGCCAAAAGTTAGGAATTTTATTTATACCTGAAATTTTCCAACTGTGTGCTTTTGTCAGTGCAAATTTAACATCCTCTTCTGTAATTCCATCCCATGTCTTTTCTGGTTTATTGTTCATTCGTTCTATCTCTTGTGCAATCCCATCTACTTCATTGTTATGTTCTTTAGGGCAAGCCCAAATCTTTTCCCAGAACTTTGGTGAGGACTGTTACTTCACTTCTTTTTTTTACCTATTTTCCTATATAATTTCTTTGCATCGGTTTGAAAAATCGTATTTTGTCTGTATAATCTTGATCTTTTCTCATAACGTCTTATTCTTTGATCCTTCAGTTGTATTGTTTGCTTTATTTTTTCCTTAGTTGATAGGACTTCATTTTCATTTCTAATGTTTTTTCTTTCGACACTTCTGCATTTCCTTGCTTTTACATTTATTCCTCTAGTCAGTTCATCTAGAACTGATAGTTTACTTCTAATTTGTTCGATTTCTTTTTCTATTTTTCTATTCCATTGTGGATCTTCATGTCTGCGAGACTGCCTTGTTTTTAATTTGATGTTCAATTTTTTGTTGCTGCTATTGCTGATGCATATATTGCTTCATTGAGATTTATATGAGTGTCTTCTTCATTCAAAATTAATTTGGGTGCTGCATTGTAGAGCTTAATAGTTCGGAGATTGTGCTTTTGTGGTTGTATTTTTGGGAGCTGTTCTCGTTCCTCCATTGCAATATTTTGTATTTGACTTATATGGTTTTTGATTTCTTCCTTGTCTTCTTGTATACTGTTCTTGTTTTCCGTTCATTATTATCATTATTATTATTATTATT
The DNA here is from genome assembly GCA_037127315.1 of Ascarosepion bandense. NCBI lineage: Eukaryota > Metazoa > Mollusca > Cephalopoda > Sepiida > Sepiidae > Ascarosepion > Ascarosepion bandense. Next base: position 867,466 of record JBBBDQ010000473.1, on the reverse strand, counting down.
GCAATTCGATTATATTATAAATTATATCAATATTGTGTCATTATTATATTATTTTATATCATTATGCAGCATATAACTGGGTTTGTTATGTGAACATTTTAAAACTTTTTAATATATTAAACAATTTCTCTTAAAATTGTTTGTGAAAAATGAAACCAACTTTTATGACAGAAGACACAATTTTTCTTTAATAAGGTAAATGAAAAAAGAAGTCAGTACAAGGATTAATCTGAAAAGTGTCGTAACGTATAGAATGCCATGGAAAATATTTACGAAGCTATGTGATATAAATTAAATTAATTTTTAAAAGTCCCTAAACTTATACTAAAATATAAACACATATATAGGGGTGTCAAAATTAACAAGAATTTGGGTGTAGCTAATATTTTCGCTTTATTCTTTGTCCTACAGTTACATTCTATATATCTTGTTGAAAAGTTGCCGAAAGGTGACACTGAATTAATTCTGGAATGACATATTATTTGCAAGCATCTTTTTTGCGCCACAGAATCGAAAAAACATTAGCGTAAAATGCTCACCTTACACTTCAATTTCACCAACATATCACAGTTCTGTTTATTTCTAAGTAGGATTGTCCTTGCTTTCTTAGTTAGTTGATTATTTCACAACATGATAATAATTGTTCAAAAGAGGAATATTAATTTGCAGTATCGTTTAAAAGCTATTAAAGATAATAACTACATAAAGACTACTATGACATCTGTTAGTCCCTCTGTCCGTCACACCCTATAAAACAGCCATACATTGATTGATCGAAACAATTTTGGGGGATAATTTTAAACAAATGAGGGAGTAAAATGTACAAATTATTTTACTTGATTGTGTAGATTAGTATGGACATATTTTTATCGATTTTATTTGAAAAATTTAAAATTTTATTATTTAATATACTCCTACTATTAAAAGAATAACGGTCAGAATAAATAAATAAATATTTAATAAAAGTGCAATATTTTTGCATATTCTTTCTTTGAGATTTTATATACATGAATCCAGTTGCCATTTCGCACTGCAAACATATGACAAACGCTTCAACATATTGGAGTTTGACTCTAGAAATAATATTTACGAATGTATGTTGCCTGCTCAAGAGTAAGAAATCGTACGAATATATTCTTCGCTGTTAAAAATGACAGAAAATTCTTTAAAATTATTTTTTCCTGGGATGGACTAAAAAAAATTAAGTTAAATTAAAGAAATTATTAAACTGCGAAGCAGATTTTGTCAATGTACTTTTCCAAATAAATCAACTTATTCAAATTTAATCTACTGATGTGTTAATGAAACGTACAGTTTGAAAACCTTGACAAAAAAACAAAACAATAACTTCAACAGTACTGCATTTTGTAAAGATTTCTATGCGAAAAACTTCTAGTCTATAAAAAAAACATGTAAAAGTGTGGTAGACTTTTCTTCCATATCAAAATCTTTTCAAGTTGTTATGAGATCAAATATCTTTCAGAAATCTTTTTTTCATTAATTAACTGATCCATATTTCTCGTCTACATACTATTTGATGAATTCTTTTTGGATGCCTCTCGCATCATTTGTTAAGGTCATGTTGATGATACGCTTGAGCTTCGAGAAAAGAAAAACGTCACACGAAGCAAGACCATAAGAACAGTGTGAGTGTTCTATTACGGCTAGGGACTGTGTGATGCTTTGTTAGCAGATGCAATGTCATGGTGAATCAGCGCCGATATATCCTGCCACAAAAGTATGTAAAAACCTCAATGGAGGCAAAAAACAAAGATGACCGTGATATACTTCCAAGATATGACGTTAGATGATAACACAATCGGCATATCCCCACTTTCACCCAGAGCTCTCTCAGCCCAACCTGTCCCGTTAATTTTCAAACACTCATACTAGGTTACTTATTTTTTTTATTGACACTCGTATTCCAGATGCCAGAAATTTTAGGCCCATACAAATTATATCCAACGGGATTTTAGAGAGACAGTTATTTTAGCGTTTAAATTGAAATTGGGTACTTAGGCTTTAAATAAACAAATTTAGAATGTGCCAAATAGTCTTAAAACAGGAAATGATAAATCGAAAAAAATGCAATCCAATTGAAAACTTAGAAGTAAACAGGATTGCGTGTTTGAAATATATTGTATTTCAGGTGTGGTTCAGGTATCTATTTTGAATATGTAAACAATCTAAATCAAATAAAATAAACGTTTATGGATATGTCTTAATTTAAATATAGGTACGTCAAGGCAAAGCTGATTCCAAAGGAATCCGCCTGTTTTTTTTTATTTGTATACCGAACATTATGAAAATACGAGGTGTGAAATTTTGTCTTCCTGAACCTGTCTATTGTAAATGTTCATAGAATAACATCAACAATGTGTGAAATTCTACTGTAGCAGTTTATGCGGAAAGTAGGTATTTAAAAGGGAGGAGCAAAACCGAGGCTCAATAGTATTCAGAGTTGTACATCACGATGGATGGACACCGACCATGGTTTGGGATTGCAACGTTTAGATTTATTTGACACATTAGCGGCACAATAGAATGTACGAGATGGCACCCTATTAGAATGCATTATATCGAAGGGTAAGCAACAGATTATGTCGATATTCAAATCTGGTTCACCAGTTCCATTTTCTGCATTCATAACCAATAAGTTACACACACATCTGTAATTTTTACTTGAAGCGATGTATTTAGATATCTATGTAAGTCTATTTCTATTGTTTGTTTCTAACTTTCTTTCTTTCTTTCTTTCTTTCATTCATTCATACTTTCTTTCTTTCTTTCTTTCTTTGTGTTTGGTTATCTATCAATCTATCACCATGAATTCAATATCTATCTATCTATCTATCTATCTATCTATCTATCTATCTATCTATCTATCTATCTATCTATCTATCTATCTATCAAAACGTGTTTGTGTGTATCTGTAGTGTTGTTATATTTTCCTTGAAAGTACACATTAGTCAATCCGATATTTTGAAAATCATAAATTTATAGATTCGTATCCAAAACATAATGAAAGCTTATATCTAATCAATTAATGTGAATTTATTTATTATTCTGAAATATTTTTATTAATTTGAGCATTATGATTAGTAGAAACTCAAATTTGTCTAAGTGCTTATTTCATTTCAATCAAAATTTATTTCATCTACAGGCAGATTCTTGCTTGAGTATGAAGTTCTTTATAATCGAGTTATAAAAGTACGTCGGATCAAACGATGGTTTCTTCTGAAAACTGCACGAGAGACTCATGTATGAATCTTTCTTAAGCCCCCATTTTTATTTATCTGGTATAATATTGTTAAAAACAAACGAAATGTCTGAGCAAATGTGTATAATTATTATAGTATTATATTAGTTTATATTATTAAAATATTTATAGTATCAAAAACTAAAAATACTGTATTTTCTTTAGAAATTTCATTGCTATCGTTTATCTTTACAAGAGCCAGATCAAGTCGAAAATAGATTACTGCTGGAAGATATGGACACGAGCTTCTAAGTATTCATTTTCAACTCCAGATAGCGTCCAAAAGCATCTTTGAGGGGATGAATTATTTTCCATACTGTTTTCTCTTTCCTCACAGACGAGACGTTTGAAACCACCTAGTGTTATCTTCATGGAAAAAATTCAGATCAACTATACGCCTTAATTCCGCCATTCCTAATCTTCACAGTTAACGCCCGGCATGTCACGCATTATGTATTAAACTACCATAATTAGCTTAGTATTTCTTTGGTAAATGTAATTTCTATTCAAGCATCTTTTTTCCACGAATAATTTACTCGTGGAAAAGATGCCAAAGAACCTGTTTCCATGTTTGCTACACTTGTAACCAGTTGATGTTTATAGTAAACATTTTATCTTCCAAGCATAAAATGTATCTCATATACTGTAGCCCACTACGTCTAGTGGCTCTTGGGTTTGTTAATGATTGAACAATATTGTAAAAAATAGGCATTTTCGAAGTTGTAATTCCCACAACTCCGTAAAGCTAACTTTAAAACGAATAGTTAAATAATAAATGCTATAAAAAATGGTGAATACAATTCATAAATTTATGTAAATAAAGCTCGTTACTAGTCATTTCAGCAAACATTTTGATGCCGACTGTGGAAAATTACCGGGAATATTCTTACCAAATATTATGACCCATTTTGAAAAAAATACCAATTTTATGTTCATTTTTCCTAGCATCTCTGTGAATATATATTCTCATGATAGGGGCCATTGCCGCGTGATAGAAAAAATCATCTGCAGGAATATGACGCGTTCTAGTGTAATGGAATAGACAGTTTGAATCTAAACGACAAGATAATAAACCTTGGCCATGACTCTGCAATATGACATAAGTTGGCGATTAAATCTGGAGTATATATTAGTTGGACATTCTAGATAAATAGAGAAAAATGAAGAACGTAGTCTGATCTATGCTTAAATGTTATAGTATCTATCTATCTATCTATCTATCTATCTATCTACACACCCTTATGCAAATTGATTGAAACAAAACAAAGTCTTTTTAAGATTTTTCACACTTCCCTTAATCACATAAATGTCGTTTCTTGGCGTTAACTCTTTTTACCGCAGTTTTCTTTACGTTTAGGACTGATGGATCCTGTTTGTTTCTTCGCCTTGATGACACAACCGACAGTTGAATGTCTGACACTGACAATATCAGCGATCTCTCTGTGTTCATGCAGCGTTACATTTTTGTACGACTCCTTGGAGTAACGACTATGGCAGACAATAACCATAAGACAAATAATCGACAGTCAAGAGAATCGTGTCTGGGCGTAATAAAAATCAAATGCAATCACGGATGACGTAATATTTTTCGAGGCAAAACAAATTTAATAATACAGATCGAAAATCGATTCATATTACTATCTAATCTGAAGAAATATAAATCTATTACATTCTGGCACTCCAGTGGAACTAAAATTGAACTTATGATTTGAAAGAGAGGAAATGATAGCTGTTGTTTCAATTAATTTGCAAACGTGTGTATATATATATATATATATATATATATATATATATATATATATATTGTCATTCGAAGACGGGTCTGTTTCGCCGCATCACAGCTCATCAGTACGGTTAGACTCCGATTGCTTTTTTACCCCAGGATTGAAACCCGACCGAAATGGCGTCAGTCGGCGACTCTACCCCTGGGCTATGGACGTTCGGATGAATTGTTTAAAACTCATTTTTTGGTTCTAATGGGGTTAGACCAGTACATATTTATATTAAAAAGTTTTCTATACAATTATATTGTAGAACTTTTGAAAATGTCTCATTTTTAAACGAGTTATTTCGCTACCTTGGTTTCTATCATGAGTGGTGTCTTCAGGTGATTTTTAATAACTGATTTTATCTTTTACCGTTTTTCTTTTTAAGAACGCTCTTGTAACGGCGTTTTATTTGAACATTCACGTATCAGAGAATTTAAGAATGCGCAATGTTTATATTCAAACGAATTATGACGTTTTCATCCATGGTTGTATGAACCTAAGAGGTATTTCTTAGTGTGGATGCATTTTGTCATAATTTCTGTTCGTTCATTTAATAGTTCGTCCTTTATTTGGGTATGTCATAATTTCTAATTTTTCTTCTTGGCACAGTCAACATATTTGTCCAGCGTTTTCAGGCTTGGCTGTTTTTACAATGCTCCACGTTATGTGGGGATCTTTTTCATATTTTGATATTAATTTCCAGATGTGGTTAGCCAATTTCGTATTGTTTTTTAATTTTTCTATTTTAAATGTAGATCTGTGGTTGTACCACCTGGCCTTATATATATGCATATATATATATATATATATATATATATATAAACTTGAATAGCTATAAACCATTTTCAATCAATTGAAAGTTTTATATCTTTTTCATAATAATTTGAAACTGATAGTTTTCTCGACACTCTATTTGGTATATGCTCTAATCGAATTGGTATATTTTGGCTGTTTTATTCACAAACAATTAATAGCTATGTAATAATAATTCAGATAGATTCAAATCAAATAATTATCCGTCGACGTTTATGAAGTAAATATATTTCTGTCTTAAAATCCTTACAATATTTAGTCAGTGCAAGTGAGATACGGAAATTCAGAAAATTATTCGAGCATTTAAAATTCTTTAAGTTTCTGCTTTTCTTGTGTTTTTATTTTCTGAAAATAATATATACATTTTTTAGACACATAGTGTTCATATTATAAACTAACTGGTGTTATTAGACAACAAACTGTGTAGACATACAATAGCGTACACATCTTTTTTGTGACGTAACGTATTATATTGTATGTTGGTGGTATCGTTCAGCTTAGTCTATAATCTAAATTCACCAGACAAAAACAAAATTAAAATTAAAAAAACACCGGCCCACACTAGAAATCTCCGTCAGAAATTCATAGATATTCATATAGAGCAAATAACAGTATGCTTCTTTTTTTACACAACAGGCCAGTGAAGCCAAACATACTATGAAACACAACATTGTCAGTATTAAAAATAGAACAATGGTGCGCATAGATATTTCCATTAATAAATAAACTTTCATAAATGAGTTGGTTATGCAGATTATATCTAACAAAATATTTAAATAAATAAGTAAAACAATTATTTATATATAATAATGCTTTCATATTTGTTTAGTTTCATCATACTTATCATCATATCTCACCATTTACCATCATATTAAAAACATTTATAAATTATTATGTTTTGATATTTATTTAGTTTCATCAAACATTTATGGAGCTTTTCATTTGTATTAAGTTCTTAGAACCTGCTGCTGTGCCATGTGATTTATATGATAGTTAATCGGGTCTCGCTGGCGATTATATAATTTTTAAATTTGAAATTATCATTTGCTATAACTCAGTTATCTTGCAGAACTCTATGTCTAAAATATCGTGAAACAAATTATTGCAGTAATTCTAGTTCCACGTAACATAGTAGAACGCTTTGGAAATCTTCAAACTTGATTTTGAAATCTATCTGAAGCTGATATTATTCATTATGTCTCTCCTCAACAGATGTTGATATACTTAATAGGGCAGACTCCCGCTTTCAGATATCAATTAATGTCCACAGTTGTTTAACTTTATCTGGGATTCCATTAACCTCAAGATAAGAGATCAGCTGGTATGTATTGTGTGCATTTATTCGCTTCCCATGAGGGAAAATGGTTTTGAACTTTAAGATGGACTCTCAAATGCACAAATCTTGGTAAAAGGAAAATTACTGTGTCCCAGCGGTTTTTTTCAGCAATTACCAATTCGTACCCTTGAGCATGTCTTCCTTGTGCAACATCTAGTAAATGAATCTCGATGAAAGAAACAGAATATATTTGTGCTTAGAATTCATTTCTCTTGATACGAACGCTATTTTTTTCATTAATATAGGTTCCCACACAATAGTAGTGAACGCATAGGCTGGCATGGAATGGGAAAATAAATTTAAGAAAGCGCCGAGAATGTGAACAGAGGTGGTTTAACGCCATTTATGTTTCGATATAAGACTCAAACCACGGGAAGAGAAGGCAACAGTTATAAGAAATTCAATAGTCAATACCCCTTATGATTCTGGATTCCATTTTTTTCTTTTTTTTTTAATCGTATCACCCCGAACAAGGCGGTAACGCCACTGATGTGCAGGGGGTTATGTAATAGTGAAAAGGTTGGAAAAGATAAAGCCGGAAAACACATCCTAAACAGGGAACAAGGGATGAGCCTCTTAACCTGTTCAATAGACGTGGGTGGAGTGTGAACCGGGCGATAGATAGATCTATCTACTCCAATTGAAAAAGAAAACATAGTGAGAAGATTAGAAAAGAGAAAGCCGGAAACCACATCCGAAACAGGGAACAAAGGATGAGCCTCTTAACCTGTTCAACAGACATGGGTAGAGTTTGAACGGGGCGATAGATATATCTACTCCAATTGAAAACAGAAACAGTGAGAAGATTGGAAAAGAGAAAGCCTTAATTAGGCAAGTTACAATGCGTTGATGAAGAGGTTAGCATTTGTCATCCTGATCATTTCTCCACCTTCTTTTTCGACACGATGCTAAAACCACAGTTCACGTTATATTAAATTGAGATAAGAAGAAAAGGACATGGTCTGTCGTTGATGAACACTACCATGTAGAGTTTAGGACTTAAGAATCGAAACCAGAGACGAAACCCAACAAAAGTAATTTAAAATATGATATGTGTCTTTTTGAACAAATACCTGAGAAACGACCTCCGACTTTAACCCATAAGTTGAAATTTCCGGAAAACTACTCCGCTTCATCTGTAATTTAAGGCAATAAGTAGACATGACTGATCCTAACCAAGTGATCAAAAATATACTGGGGGTGTTTTATGTAACGCCCTCTTTTATCTATCTAAACTTATTTATAAATGAAACTTTGTCTCTGTGTGTGAGTATGTGAGTCCCTTACCTATAGACTCCCAAACGGCTGGACCGATTCTCTTGAAAATTTACACAGTTGTACTGTAAGCCTCTGCGAGTGTTCTTAGCTAGGTTTTGTGTCGAGGGACCCCTGATAAATGTCGAAAATAGATAATCGAAAAAATCTGGTTATAGAAGGAGTGGTCCGATTTTAATCAAATTTGATACACTCATAGACAAAAACATAAGAAACTATATTAAGAACTTTCAAGGTTGCAGTTCTTACAATAGTGCAGAAAATCGATAATATATATATATATATAAAAGGCAAGATGTTTCTGTGTATGTGTCTGTTTATCTGACTGTATGTCTGTATTTTTTCAGCCCTTTTAATTTAGTTTTTGCTTCGGGTTTGTCTCTAAGTAGCTATAATTGTAGTTCTTAGTCTCAGCCATCATACCATTTATTAAAAGGACTTTTTAGCCTTCAGAATTCAGTTTACGACGAAAAAATCTTATTTGATATCGATACCAGGAAATCAAAATTTGACTTACATCCATTCATTTTTCTTTCAGTCTACGGTTTCGCTTTAACTGGAAACGACGGGCTATACTGCTAGTTTAATATATTTTATTGAACAGAAATACATTACTGCAGTTGAAGGAAACTTATCAGTTTTGTCACATCAAAACATCATTTCTTATGATAAACAAACTATTTTTCATGTTCAAAACGCTTGCTTTTAGCTCCATTACAATGCTAAATCCTATCAAAAACCAGTTAATACATTACTGCATTAATTGCAGCAAATATAACATAAATCGTTTGTTTCAATTACAGATTTACACTTGATCTGAGACTATAAACAAGTTCTTTCAGTCCATCAAACAAGAAAAAGTCCGTTTAACAATGCCCGGACGCTTAAGGCATAATTAGTGTTAAGCAATGTCAAATTACAATAATATTTTTTCGTCTAATGATAGTTAATAAATAAAAGCGGGAGTTACTTTTGTCACATATTAACGAAGATTAACAAATCTTGACCTAAACGTCAATAATCTCTTTCCGTAGAGAATCGACTTATATACGTCTATAACTAATTAAGTTAATTTCTGAGTTCATGATTAAGGCAAGTGTATACGTTGTATTCAAATTACAAACGAATAAAGTTTAAGCGAACGGCATCAGGCGGTTAATAAGTATTTCCTACGTTTCAGGTGTTTAAAACTGATGTAGTCAATTTAGAAAATGTTCATTTTTATTTTTATTGTAGCCATTTTATATATCATTTTAGATTAATATTTGTTTTGATAAAAATACACCTGTATTTTAGCCTGAATGGAATGTAACAAATAAAATTAATGTTTAAGTTTTGATACTGAAAACCGAAGCCGCATGGGAATAAGAAAAAAATGAAAGTCCATATCCAAGCAAAATAATAAGAAACAGAAAGGTTTTGTTAGAAACAAAGTAAAGAATACTGAATTGTTGTATATGAGTCATCATCTATGGCAGTGAAAATTTGCAACATCTCCATACACATAAAGAAAAGACTTGACGTAGCAGATACTATATTTTAATGAAAGAATCTGATACACTGAACATGTGTGCAACGAAACAGTTTTAGAGAAAATAAGTAGAACATATATATTTAGAATTTTTACGGCATATAATTAGTCAAGCGACTTTGGACAATTCGACACTTACAGGATTTATTTAAATCAAGAGGGACAATTTAGAAACAGTCAGTGACCTACCTAACAAGCTTGTGTAAATGGATGGCAGAGATCACTATTTTAAAGATCGCAGATTGACTGATTCGTTTTCTACGATTTTTAAACCTTCTGAAAGTTATTTAAATCCAGAATATTTTTATATTACAAAAGGCTTTTGTGATGATAATGAGTTAGTGATGCAAGTCTTATTAATTAACCTATAGATGAATGTATTCTGTCATGTTCTTCTAAAAATAAAACATGGTGTATATCGGAAAACCAGAATGTATTACGTAGGAATCCATGAAAGGAAGGCCATTCGTCGTTTCAAAGTACCATAACAATTATCGGCACAAGAATTGGTATCAAATAGCTACATTCAGATTCCAGGCAAGGAAGTTAATTATATTTTAGCACAAATCTCGTTTGAAAAAGCGTATAGAGATATAGGTTAAATATAAAGAGGCTACTTGTTAAATATGCCATGGATGTCAGGCAGTCTAGGAGAGAGATTAATATAAAGGTAAACCCTAAACCACTCCCCTCTCTGTTGCCATGACAAGGAAAAGAAACAGTGAGAAAATATTGAGAGGCCTGACCGGCTAGGCTATAATGTAAGGCAGTATTTTTTTTTTTAAATGTTCTTTCCATTATCGAAAACAAAATAATGCAACAAAATATTAATATCCAAATCTTAACTCCAGAATAAGGGCTTCTTTATATACAGAATTTTGAATATTGATTTAGTAAAGAAACATCTATGGCAGTTGTCTTTAAGGAAACAACTATAAAGAGAGATTGCTAACCATATATATATATATATATATATATATATATATATATATATATATATATATATATGTAACAAAGTTGTGGAACTCGTAGGTTTTTTAACCTGCTGTTCATGCATTTACTACAATAAAGAGTGCTCGATACAAACGTAGAGCATTATATTGTAATTGTAATTGTAAAATCTTTCATTTCAACTTCGTCACCCGATGAGAAGCACAATAAAGGTAGCTTCGAAACGCAAAGATTTTTGTGTAGTGATACTATGAATTTATAAACCATTGTAACAACAATTACAATATATATATATATTATTTAAATTCTGTGTATTTAAGCAGTATTTTTCATTGATGCATGTTTCATTAAATAATATAGATATGCTTGTAGATTTATTTTATGTAATTTTTTTTCATATTGTCTGATAAGTTTCATAGCATTATCGTTGAAAGCGGATTACGGAAAATCATAATATTGATTCATGTTTTTATTTAATCTTTTCTGAGATTTCGGCTTACATTAAGCATTATCAAAGATTAAAATAGTGTTCGTTGTAACGAGCAGTTCGCGGATGTCTGATAATATTATTCGTCTATTTTGTTTATGTGGAGGATTGACGAATACCTCCGTGGGTGCTGGAAACGCAAATCGCACGACAGCTTGTGACGTCTCACTTGACCACACGAGAATGAGGGCGAGAAGTATTAATTATGGAAAGCCATTGGGATAACCAATCGCATCTGTTATCAATTATAGGCATTTGAGAATGGGTGTGGAGATTTCGTAGTTAATTTTTTCAGGTTAGGTTTCAACTGTTTTATGCATATGGCTTCGATCATTTTTAGTTTTTGTTTATTGTTTTCGTGTTTAAATATGTTTCTGTTTTCGACGAGGATTTCACGGAATTGTGTATTTGGCCGGGTATGTTGTTTTAGATGTCTAAAGATGTTGGAATTGTCATTTAAATGTAGTGTCAAGCGTCGTGATATATATATATATATATATATATATATCACGACGCTTGAAACTACATTTAAATGCCAATATATATATATATATATATATATATATATATATATATATTGGCATTTAAATGTAGTTTCAAGTTTATATATATATTAGAGACTTCCACTCATTTTCCATACATAATATTTAAATTGAGTTTTTTAAAATAAAATAAATTCTTGAAAACTTTTATTTAATTTTAACTCAATGCAAAATAATTAAATTTACTATTTTTTATTTAGCAAAATACGCTTGTGTGTTTCAAAGAATAATTATATTGACTGGAATCTAACATTTTGTGATTTTTATTTTGTTTTGCAATGATTCTGCCAATTTTGAGCGATCAACATATTTGTAAACAACAGATAATTCTCCGTTTTAAAAATCTTGATAAAAGACATATACACCTTTACATTATTTTTAGAACATTAGCAAATTTAAACTTAAATTAATCTGATTTACACAAGTAGTACTTAATTTTAGTATGAGATTAAGATTAAAATTATTTCATAAACATAGAGTGTTCATCATTAAGACGTATGATTTGACATGTGATGACTGACAGATGTGTGATAATCTAAACTGGGGATGACATAATTGTTCACATTTTTTCCAGTAAGAGGAAGAAACCTTGAAACACATGATCTTTTACACACGTAGAATTCCATAAAAAAGACTTTAAATACACAAAAATTAAAATTATTTTAAAAATAAAACGATTTGTTTTTAAACTTTTCAATTTTCAACTGGTAAATATAGGCTTTACAAAATAACTTTCAAAACTAACGCCTAAAATTTTTGAAATATTTTAAACATATTTTGGAAACTATATAGAATATCATAACAAAAAAAATGATTGTAATTCTTACAATTTTAATCGAAACATATCAGTCTACAATGTTCTTGATATATATTATTTAAAGCAATTAAAACTTGAATTATCTAATTAAATAATGACATAGTTTTACTGCATGTTTTTACTATTGAGAGATTTTCAGAAAAATGGTCAAATGTTTGATAGAAAAAACAACAGATTATTTAAATTTCCTAGCGAGCGCTAATTGTAATAAAACTAATGAAAGTAATTTTCCTTACAAAATTTAATTTCTTGAAATTTAATGAATTTGCGTTGACGAAGTGGGGGGGAACCGCTAATGAAAATCAAAACAATATTTTTTACCAAAATTTTGGATGTATTAGAAACATTACATTTTATTAAAAATAAATTTAAAATACATTGATCTTTCTCATTAATAATATAATTAACTTTTTGATGGAAGAAATAGAATTATTATTCAGTTTGGGATCTCTTTTCTTCATACGATGCTGTTTTTTTCAGTGATTTAGTGTAGGTAGCTAATATATATATATATATATATATATATATATATATATATATATATATATATATAAGTAAGTAGCTAACCTAGAGCCAACGGACCTACCTAGGTTTCACATAGGTAGGTACGTGTTACATGTTAGGTCCCTCACCTCGGTTTTTTTTCTTTCTACTGCATATTTCGTTTCTTTTTTTGTTTCCATTTTTTTCCTCCCCGCGTTTATACTCGGTGTGTTTTTCGAAACGTGTTTAAAGATGCATTGACAGTTATATATATATATATATATATATATATATATATATATATATATATATCCTGTCTCAAAATTACTCTCGCAAAATTTGGTTGTGAATTACTTATAACTTATGATAGACAGAACTTCATATATATTATGCTAAATGGTCAAAGTTGTACCTCAACACATCAGAATAATCAGAATAAATATCCAAAACTTCTTCCGCTTATGCACCGTAAAGAATTTGACAAAAGTATGCTAGAGACCAATCCAACATGAATCATATAAATTTTCGTATTATCAAGAGTTCATCTTAAAGCAGGTCTGAAGGTGTCTTCGAAAAACAATTCTGTAGACAACACCTGTAAGACTTGCTGGGGAAACATATGGACATGTCAGACAGTCACCTATCATTAACCGTAAATTTCTGCTGGTGTCTAGCCTCTAATGTATCATGGGGATTCCAACATGCCTACAAATGATGTATATGTAGATTCCATATGTTATTCCATAACTTCCAAATATTACTTATCTGTAAACAAGATTGGAGTGATAAGTAACTGATTCGCATCTTATGCAAAAATAACCATCGTTATCAGGGGTGCGAGAAACTTTTTTGCAAATTTTACGGATACAAAAGCTGCGTTTGAGGTACCCTCCATGCTGTGCGAGAAGATGTACAATATGCTATGCTTGCTGGTATCTAGAGCGATATCGAATGCTTCGAGGTTGTTCTTCGTGGTGCCTACAAGCGGATCTCGATCCTTCTCGATCCATATGTTGTTGGGGTCATCATTCCTTTCTCAACAACGCGACTATAGAAAGCAACAAAAGTTGGAGGAATCAGCAGTCTTTGGTCTGGAAACGCAATCTGTTACAGCAGTGCCATCTAGCGTTCACTACTATTTGCGCGGCCGGATGTAAAAATCATATCTGCCTCCTCACGATATGAATCTGCTGCTATCGATAAAATGAAAACTTGTCAGTTAACTCATAATCACAACTGTACAGGAATGACACATGTAACCTGGTCTATATTGCAACAGAATTTTATTTACAGTATGTCAGTCAGTTAAGTGCCATACGTAATACACTTTTGGCCATTCATGTCTCGAAAGATACATGGCTGACTGTGCAGAAGATTATTCCGCAGTAGGTTGCCATTTTTTATGCCGTAGACTGGTTGACAGCCAAGTCAATAGAACCCAATTTGTCATATTATGTAAGCCATAAATGGAAGGAAGAGACGGATTAATACTTTTCCCAAGGCTATTTGTACGTAAATGAATGCAAGGAATTCAACTGTAGTTCGAACTCGGCACCCTGATTTTTCGTTCCGAATCGTTATCTAATGCACCACCACGCACATTCATTTACAGTAAACTTTCTTTAAATTTTAAAACGCACAACTATTTACAGTAAACATTCTTTAAATTTGAAAACTCAAAATAAATGAATAAAGATATATATTCTTTATTTAGATCTAAAATTTTACAGATGAACTCACACATTATATATATATATATATATATATATATATATATGTGTGTGTGTGTGTGTGTGTGTGTGTGTGTGTGTGTGTGTGTGGTTGCGTATGCGATGGTATGCATACGCTGGTAGATGTTACTTCAATTTAAATTGATTTGTATAATTAATAATTAAATTATTAATGGCTTCAGTAATAAAAATTTTCAGCATGAGGGTATATTAATTATTTTTATTTCTTCTGGCTTACATTAATATATGTAACATTCTGTATGAAATATCATATATTAAAATTTAACGCATTTCAAAATCCGTGAGTTCATTGCGAAAAATGTAATTCAGTATATTGCTAATTATACATTTATCGAAAAATGAAAAAAGCATCAATAAATAACTTCTGAATAGAAAGTCAAAATGAAGTTCAGCAATAGAATCTAAAACGATAATAAAAGGTGAGATTCATTTCAATATCAATAAAATTTATATTAGGTTGTCCCAAAAGTTCGTAAACACTTGCGAAAAACTGAATTTTTATGCAATTTTGCGTTTATATTGTTATTGTGATCTTCATCATTGTATTCCAGATGGCAATTGATAAAATTGAGCTGCGAGTTTTGATTCGTTGCTGCTGGAAGCGAGGTCTTTCTACAAGAAAAGCTGCAGAGGAGATTTGTGCTGCCGAAGGTGAAGGAACAATTGCATATGAGGCGATCTCAAAGTGGTAGAAGCGTTTCGATTCTGGCGACATGCGGTTCGGGACGGCCGTTAAAGTTGGATGATGGAGACTTGCAAACCGGGTTTGACATTACGCCTTCATCGAGCACTTGAGAATTGGCTGATGAGCTTGGAGTTGGCAAATTGACAATTCACCGACATTTGAAGCAACTTGATTTTGTTCATAAAAAACTGCGCTAAGAGCTGCACGAACTCACCGAAGCAGAAGCTAACAGACGAGTTGAAATTTCCGTCAGTTGCTCAGCATTCCATTAAACGAGCATTTTTGGAAGGGCATTGTGACATGCGACGTGAAATGGGTCTATATGGTCAAGCACGATCGAGACAAGCGATGGGTTCAGAAAGGCCAAGAGACACCATCGGTTCCAAAACAAGATCGATTTGGCAAGAAAGTCATGTTGTGCGTTTGGTGGAACTTTGAAGGAATCGTGCATTTTGAGTTGGTTCCGAATGGTCTTAGAATCAGTGCCAAACTTTACTGTCAGCAACTTGAGCGAGTCTACGAATAGTTGAAGCTAAATTACCCGGCTTCGATCAACCGAAAGTGCGCTTTGATGCAGCAGGACAATTCCAAGCCACACAACGTCAGAAAGACCAGAGACAAGTTAGAAGAGCTGGACGGCGTTGAGGTTCTGCCACATTCAGCCTACAGTCCTGACTGTGCTCCATCAGATTACGGCCTTTTCTGCGCAATGCAACACTTTCTGAATGGCCGCCGATTCGACTCGTTTGATGAAGTCGAGGAAGCGTGTCAAGCATTCTTTGATTCGAGGCCGGCTGGATGATATTTTGACCAGATCCAAAAGTTTGCAGATCGATCGCAGAAAGTCTTGGAAAATGATGGTCTTTATTTTGAGCAATAATGTTTGGTTTTTGCGAGTAAAGTTTCAATTTCTTGCAAATGTTTTCTGGTAACCTTAGATTACTTGGCGAGTAAAATTTCAATTTTTTGCAATAGTGTGCGAACTTTTGGGACATCCTAATACCATGATCGATGCAATTTTTAGAAAGTAAAAGGCAGCTATTCTCTAAGGCTTGTAATACACTGTCCTGATAACTAATTAAAATATACAATAAATATATTTTTCAATACTGTTAATACTGTATTTTTCTTATTCTTCTCTTGCTATAATGACCAAGTATCACTGAATATATAGACCTAGTAAATAGTATTATTGTATGGACATAAGAATTCTAGATTATGAAATATAATATAAACAACAGTTAACGCCGGACGTGAAGAGGTTCATTTGTAGGGGTCAGAAAAGCATCCCCAAGGAAACTGCTACACTAAGTAGCAGCCTTTGGGAATAAACTGTTCTAAGGTAATTTTCTTCGGAATGATCGATCACGAAATAACTGAAAATATTTCACTGCTTTATAAATGTTATGGCACAGCTTAGGATTAAATCTTTGAACAGCTGAAACTTATTCATGTATATTTTTAGAACATTTTCCATGGAAAGTAAGATAGATTACCGATAAGTTTTTAATGCCTCATCTGTGTGAAAAGAAGGGTCAGTAGAGTGGAATGTAAATTATATATACAAGGGGTCGAAAAATTATGGAAACACACTGAAATTTCAAACAAAATTATTTCAATATTGTAGTTTGAATTGTGTCCAGAGGAATTCACCCCATTCTTTAGCTGAAATCGTCTCCAAATCTTTAAATGATGTTGATACTAGCAGATGTCAACTATTCATTCGTTTTCATAAAATGAACTAAAAATGTTCAATAACGTTAAGACCTGGGGACAGTGGTGGCCAGATAAGTTGTTCTACCTCACTCGAATGTCTCTTGTGCCGATTAGCTACAAATTAAGCAGTATAAATAGTTACATTATTATCTTGAAAGATGGAATTTCTCTGTGGAAAAAGTTCCTGAACTACAGAATAAAGTTGATTAAAGTTGATTAAATGAAATTTTTAATTTTTATTGACTGTTGATTTTAATAATACAATTTTAGTACAACTAGTATTAAATTGAGAAACAATAAAATGGACAAGCTTTTAACAATTTTATCATAATATTCAAACTTATGCTATTATGCTACTTAGTGTTTCCATTATTTTCTTCACACCATGTATGAGAGAGGGAGAGAGAGAGAGAGAGAGAGAGAGAGAGAGAGAGAGAGAGAGAAAGTGAGAGGGAACTTAAAGAATTGTCAGGTCTTTCGATCTTGTTAGTCCATTTAGCCAGGAAAGATTTTAATGATTGCAAATTGAGCTTTTCACGATTGTATATTCATGCCCTTCTAGCAGACTAATGCACATGAATATTATATATATATATATATATATATATATATATATATATATATATATATACTGCTTATACACAAACGGTCAATATATATATATATATATATATATATATATATACTGCTTATATACAGCACGTTAAAATTTCCCTTCTCTTACTCCATGCGCCTATGGCTTAGGTAAAAGCTTCTGCGACTGACACCAATTCGTTCGAGTCTCGATCCCGTCCAGAAGCAAGTTGATGTGTCTAGCCATACTGATGAGCTGTGATACAGTGAAACAGGCTTGTATGTAGATGACAAATATAATCCGATATCATTACGAGTGAGCCCTCTAGATAAGGAAATTTAAAAAAAAAACAGTTTCCACTTCTGCTTTATAAGCGTGAGTCTTCAGAAATGAATTGAGTTCTTTCGGTGACTAGCGTGTGCATACACTGCTTATATACCTCACGTTAAAATTTCCTTTCTCTCATTCTATGAGCCTATGCCTAGAGAGTAGCGACTCTGACTGACACAAAATCTTTCGAGTTTTGATCCCGGCTAGGAGCAAGTGGATGTATCTAGCCACACTGATGAGCTGTGATACAGCGAAACAGGCTAATATGTGGATGACTAATATATATATATATATATATATGCATCGCTCATTCAGTAATGAATTAGAGCACTTTGCCTATTGACATATGATACATCATCGCTCAAAGTTTGCCTCCTTCTACCGGTAGATGCCAATTCGGTCGACTTTCAATCCTGCGTTAAAAGAAATCGTCAGTCGGCGATTCTACCTTTGAGCTATGGGCGCTCGGTAGAAGGAGGCATATATATATATATATATATATATATATATATATATATATTAAAGATTTAAGATTTATAGCATATTTACGGATAATTAAAAAAATATATTTTTATAATATGACTACAAAAAAAATTTCAATATTATTATTTTTCAGGTGATAATTTAAAAATAAATTGTGAACATACTTTATTTAGACAGTATTAGATGAATTAATTGTTATTTAGAAAATTAATGATTTGTGGTGGAAGGAAGTTAAACAATATTATTCTAGGTGAGTGAATTATCCACAATCAAAAGTGAGAATTCGGTTAAATTTTGGAGCTAATAATTTGGGTAAAAAAAGAGAACAATCTAGCTTGATGTCAAAACATCTCATTTTAATTTTGTTCGTGTAAGATAAATACTAGGAACATACATTATTTAAATGGGCAGACAATATGAAATTATTAAACAGACTCTCATTAATAAAAACTTCCTAAACCACATTGCAGTTTTTTTTTTTTTTTTTTTTATAAGCGTTTCACCCCGAGCAAGGCATGTCACTGCCACTACTGTGCAGGGGGCTACGTAGAGTGGAGAAAGGCTGGTTAAATATAGGAAATAACAGAGGGTGGGTGATAGGCGGGTGAGGATACCGAGAATGAGGGTTGGGTAGATGAGAGTGTTGTGAGAATAGTTGGGAGTTAGTGTGATAGGAGGTGTCTATTGACCCTACATTTAAACACCTGGAGATTGTAACTGTCGGGAAAGCAGACTTGTGGAAGGGAGTTCCACAGGCGGGAAGCGCGAGAAAAGAAGCTGTTGGAGTAAAATTTACGGTTACATCTTATTTGTTTAACTGTAAAAGGGTGGGACCTAGTTGCTAATCTAGTATCTCGTGTAAATTCGTGCTTAGGCGGCACCAGTGATCTAAGCTCATCGGAGCAGAAGCCATGAAAGTACTTGTAGAAGAGGCACAGGGAAGCTACATCACGCCGGTGTGAGAGCGGCTGCACAAATAAGATGATATTTAAAAACTGTCAATACATATCAAACAAAATATGGCAATCCCACAACAGACCGTAAACATATCAAATAAATCCGTACAAATATATCCCCTAAGATCATAATAGCATTGAAATTATTAATTTATTATAAAAAAATATTTTTTAATTATCCGTAATAACTCCTCCACCACCAACCGATAGATTACGTAAAACCATATAACATATGAACTCAAACATCCCTTCGGAGAATGAACCTCCGAAAAAAATATATATGTCAGATTTTAACATATACGTTAACAAGATATCTTACATTACT
Source organism: Ascarosepion bandense (assembly GCA_037127315.1). Taxonomy (NCBI): domain Eukaryota; kingdom Metazoa; phylum Mollusca; class Cephalopoda; order Sepiida; family Sepiidae; genus Ascarosepion; species Ascarosepion bandense. The sequence continues at coordinate 847,383 of JBBBDQ010000473.1, read as the reverse complement.
TAATTACTAAGTTTCTGGTCATAATCAGATTAGACCAGTGAAAATTTATGTTAAAATGTTTCAATACAATTATATTGTTGAGCTTTTTAATATTTTCCATTTTTAAACAAGACTAGTTTACAAATGGAATATATATATATATATATATATATACAATTTGCCTACAGAATATTAGATTGGTGCAAAAATTACAAGAAGCATTTTGGTAAAAAGTGATTCAGTCTTTTTATTATAGAATACATCACTTGAAGACGTGAAAATATGGATCACCTGAACATCATACTGTTTTAATGCAAGCAATATTACTCCATTTACAATATGTTCAATTTCACGTCCTATAATTAATATCTACAAATTTATCTACCAAGGATAATCTCATTAGTAATCTTTTATGCGTAATTACTCAACGGCCATACAGACCGACTAAAATTTTATTACGTTGTGTTGCTGTTTCTTTCAACGTCTTCTTTTTCTAATTAAGTATGCATGAAATTTCAACTTTCATCTTTCTGGTTGCTCACTGATCAGGTGGATGACTGAACGGGGGTTGCCAGGAGCAACAGTAGCAAACATACTAAGAGCCACAAGGGATAGGGAGACGTGGAGATCCATGATCGCCTACGTCCTGAAGGGACAGGGCACATAGAAGAAGAAGAAGGTTGCTCACTTATTCGTGCGTGATATTTTCAGTTTTTTTCTGTATAAACGCGAAGGTACATTGGGATATAAAGAATATCGACTCGAAATGAGAACTCCGAGTCGTTTTATTCACTTACGCAAAAATACACATGGAAAACATATTAATCCATCATTTCTCTCTCAATCTATGGGTTGCAATACAAATTGGGTTCTACATTCTTTGTTGGTAACCGGTCTACTGCAGAAAATAATGGAACTCTACTGCGAGAAATTCTTCTGTCTAGTCAGTCCTGTTTCGAAAGAGGTATGATCGCCCAATTGTGTTAGAAGTGTGGCTATTAACTCACTGATTGTATAAACATATCACATTGCGTCAGGTAATATCTTTATCTGTTAGGATATTGCGCAGTAATCGCACCTACATATGAATAGTGATAACTTATGGCATGTGTGTACAGTTTGTCCCCAAAGTAATTTTAATGTTTCTCAATATATATATATATATATATATATTATGACAGCGGCAATCTAATTTTTATATCACCAATGTTTTCATATTTTCCAGTTAAGGAGTACAAATATGACAATTTTACTTGATTCATAAAGAAAATTCTGAAAACAGTAAATTACCTTTAAATCAACGAAATATTTCGAAACATTTCTATTAAACTCAATTACGGGTTTCGCTTTCGGCTCCTCGCTTTTTTTCAATTCTAATCTCCAAAAATCTAAATACTATGTCAACCTTTATCATTCTCCTGCGTAATTCTTATACTTATTCTATTGCTTTTCTGTATTTACTTTCACACTCAAAAATTTTTTTTTCAGAATAGTTTATGTTGTCCACCGAAAATATTGTTCTAGTTCCACATGCCATGCCTTTATAGGTATATCAGTTTCAATTATTTTCTTTTAGTTACAAAGGTTTTGTTCAAATCTTTTGTGGCCATATTCTGAACAACTCTTTCGTTTAGCTCACTAGATTACTTCAACCAATGCTTTTATTCACTAAGCCAGTTACCCTTGAAGAAGACCGGAGCATATAACGGCCGAAACGTCGAGAATAATAAAGCAATAATGATTACATAAGTTCGAACAATGTAAATAGTGTAAATAATTACACCTTATCTCAGAAATAAAGACACGAATTAATGGTGAATATGGCAAGAAAGATGAAGACCTCACTCCAAACAATGTAAATAGTGTAAATACTTACAATACTTCCTCTGAGAAATATAGACATGATTTGAAAGAGAATATGGCAACAAAGATGAGAACAACAGTTCGAACAATATATTGAAAGCGAATATGGCAACAAAGATGAGAACAACAGTCCGAACAATGTAAATAATTACAATATCTCATTTCAGAAATCTAGACAGATTTAAAAAATTATAATTACTTAGTTTCCGAAGAAAAGAATTTCTCCTGAAGTTTTTTTTTCTTCTCTCAATGCAGTTTCATTTAACGGCGAGATTGATTTGTTGCAGTCTGTTTACGTTGTAGTAAAGTCGTGGTATTATTAAATGCTTATGAAAATAAAATGCTATGATGAAAACATGAATGGATTGAAAATTGATCGAGTTCAACGATTTTGTAAATGTATATCCGATAGAGATAATGCACGTATCTATTCGCGAAATGTCTCAGTATATGGCCAAACCTTTCTTTATTCATTCAACAGATTAGACCTAGCGTCAAAAATAAAGTTGAAGTAATCAGATATATCTAGAGTACATATTTCTACATAAGTCGATTGATTCATGATATGTTCAGTTTATCTCTACATTTTTTTGGATGTGATGAGTTAATATTTTGTTTCTGTTGAGTTAAAGCACAAAGATGCCAAGCGAATATCATGGAAAATCCAGCTTTGTTGAGATGTTGAATGCTGTTCTGGATCAATATATATTATTCTTTCTCTGTTGTTAGGCAATAGATTGCTAGTAGAATGTTAATCGAAAAATAGTTGTTTTCGTTTCGAACCCGATGAGAATGACATGGCTGGTGGCTGCCAAGGAAACACAATAAGTGAATGAATGGCAGAAGCACACTAAATATATTCACGCTCCGGCAGTTGTAGAAAATGACTTCGGTATATAATGTACGTACGCCTGATGCAATATATAATCTTGTAAAGCGGCCATCATGTCAAAGCAGTAAATATTCGCTGGGTCCAGAAAATTGGAAATCTGATATGTGGTAACTGCAGCGTTTTTTTTTCTTTTTTTTCTGGGGCCATCTGTAGTAAAAACATATACCGGGAATATCCTAATTCAAACAGGCATAACCTGTGATTTCTGCCTAGAATGTGAAAAGAGCCAAACCACCCGTGATTGAAATCATTTCACTTTTTCAAAACAAATTAAACCTTTAGGATGTAATGTGTTACTGATAGCAAATAAAAAATAGGGTAATAAAAATTCGAGATTCAAAGAAACCGATTATGACAAATGGCATTGCATTTTAGTTTTTTAATATCATTGTTGACAGAAAATCAGCAGACTTTAATATAGTTCAATAAGAGGTAAATCTGAGAGAATAAACTGTTAACAGATAACTTTTGCTTCTCTAGCAGTAGCGACAGTGAAATGATTAGATCTCCGCTCATCGAGTATAAAGCTTAAACTCATGAAGGCATGGTACCAATGTGGAAAGCTTATTTGAGTAATTATCGTCAAAATTTTTATTCATGAGAAAAATATGAGAAAGTAGCTGCGATTGAAGCAGAGGTCAGTCAACACTGCATCAAACCACTTCATGCTTCACCTCGCCATATGACGACCTTATTGGATTGTAGGAAATGATACAATTAAACTTTCTCTGATTACTAATATTTTAGGTACACCGTCATAGAGGATACTGCGAAATTATATCAATCTTCTATATCAACAGTGTCTTGAAAGAACTTTTGTGTTTCATTAATGGTGGGTTTTTTTGTTCTTATGAATTTTTTTAATGAGCTACATGTGAAACAGTAATCCATCTTAACATACGTGACACACACACACACACACACATACATATATATCGCTCATTCAGTAAATGAATTAGAGCGCTCAGGCTATTGGGTGCGTTTAATGATAATATACACGCAAAAAAGTCCGCCCTCTTCTACCGAACGCCCATAGCCCAGAGGTAGAATCGCCGGCTGACGCCATTTCGGTCGGGTTTCAATCCTGGGTTAAAAAGCAATCGGATTCTAACCGTACTGATGAGCTGCGAAACAAATCTGTCTGCGGATGACTATATATATATATATATATATATATATATATATATATTATGTTGATTTATTGTTGCGTTTTATACGGCTTGTCAAAACATTGCAGGTTGTTTAATTCAGGAAAATAAAATAGACAGTAAGAATATTTTTCTGGAGATATTGGCTTCGTAATAGAAATCTAAGCCCTAGCTAGGAAGGGAGACAAGAAGAATTTATACCCTTCCCAATGATATTTGCGCGTAACTCAATATAAATAAGCTAACTAAAATTCGAGATTGCTTCTCCGATTAACAATTCCGAGTTACGCTCTTTACATTATTAGGATTATTGTCCTCATCTTCGTTGCAATTTTACGATGTTTCGACTGTTGTACGCTCCGGCCTTCTTCAGGTGCTAGTAACTTCGAACTGAACCCTTTATTACGATCATTCCTTGTCCAAAAACACTTCTAGTAGTTACGACCTATCTCACTTTAACCTGATTCTCTAAGTTATTTTTCACCATTGCTGTAACCTGGTATTGAACTCACAACACTTTGGATCTACTCACTGGAACTAAAAACGCCCACATCCAGTATGTGAAGTTGAAATATTACATAGAGAACGCTACTGGAAATTACGTAAATTTAAGGAATAAAGGCTGTAAAGATCTCCTAATCTGACCAAGCGTAGAAATGAATACAATAAGGGAACTAGTAGTACGGAGGACCAGAGAAAAATCATTAGTGTCAAAAATTGCAATGTGAACTCTGGTAAAATTACTAGAGAAAACCAGTCACATCAAAAAATCGCAACATCAATTCTGGTTAAAATGTTGCTGAAATATAAATCGCAGAAATTCACTTGCTGCTGTCCTCGAAGACAGACGACCCATGAGTTATCTAATGCTGGAGAAGTAAACAGGAATACGCGCATCAGTATGGGATCCTTATTATGGGGAAAGATCCTGATGCAGACAAGCAAGAACTTTGCTCAATCATGTCAGGGAGGGCATCGGAATCATAAAAGGATTAGAAAATGCAGGGAAATAGAAGAACTTTTAGGAGGAGGGTGGTCAGAGCTGTCCGCCTGAGAACAATCATATTGTTAGGGACAGAAAACTAAGCTTCTAGCGTGAATAATAGTGGCAACCGTCAACTGTTATTTGTTGACTTATGCCTCTACTGGAACTGAAAATAGACCTCTTCGGCACTGTTCCTGGATTAATAGGAATAACTGCAAAAGAGCTGAGACAAATTAAGTTTTTCAGATTCGGTTTTCAGGTCGTGATGAAAAATACATTTTTAACAGCTGTTTTCTGATCCAATTCCATTCGCAACACCCACGGGTTGTCTTGGAGAGTGTCGAGAAAAAAAACTGTCGTAACTTCGTACTGGTGACAAGTTCTCAGATCAAAGAATGAGCTTAAATGTAACTTGCAATTGGATGGTTAGCAGAAAGAAAGGATATTATTTTTTAAAAGGATTCAGTGTTAGAATATGCGCGTTGACAGGTGTAAAATTCATTACACAGTTCAAAATAGATCTTTTCTCTAATAAATAGAAATATATATATCACATTTTACTGATGCCTTGTACATATATAGACAAGCAGTATTTAATTGTGTGTATATACGCGAATATACGGGTATCTATCTATCTATCTATCTATCTATCTATCTATCTATCTATCTATCTATCTGAGTCGTTTTATTTTTACCTGTCTGTGTGTGTTCCATTTTCTTTGTCTATATATCCAAAAGCAGAAGGAAAATTATTGCTCCCTTAACAACAACAACACACACACATACTTTGTGATAGCGTGTTTTACACACTGATGTTGTTATCAAAGTAAATGTAAGGGTCTTATTTTGCATCTATTTATAAACGTAAGTAAAAAATATAGTCAAGTTAATAATTTTTTTAAGAAATCTGATTTCCTTCAAATATTCATAAAGATAAGTGTCGACGTAAAGCTAAACTACGTAATAATGCTACTTGAGTTTATTTTATTGCGAATGCAAAATGAATTACATCACTTCCTGTCTTCCATATTATACCTTCAATTTTTAGAAATGAAATGCTCTTAATATGTATTTATTACTACTGTCATTTTACAGATATATTTTATTACATGGAAAAATGCAAATATGAAAAGTAATCTGTTTAAGATTTTATTAAATCTGGAAAATTAATGGACAAGGTATTAAACCTGGAAAGGTAAAGGACAATATACTCCAGTGAAGTAAACATTAACAAATTTTCTACTTAAAATATTGCATTCAATCTTTGTTTTTATCTGCAATATTTTAAGTAAGAAATTTCTTACTTTTTAGTTCAATAAAATGTTTTAGTTTAGGTTTATTTAAGTACTTACTTGTAAACACTAACACCAACTTGGGGCTAAACTTCATGTTTTGAATTTCATTTTAATTTTGCAAAAAGTATTTTAAGTCTAGCAAGATAATTCAGTATAATTTTTGAGGAATTTTCACATCGTACCAACAAACAAAAAATGTTTTTGAAAGTAAAATTCCTGAATTATATATCATTTTGGTTGCAAAACGAAAAAAGATTACATGCTAAAAAATGACTATTCATAAATGGTAATGTTGGGATAGACTAAGCTATCCACCCCCTAGTTACAGATCAGTCAATTTGGATCATTCCAATACTGTGAATTAGCCAATCAGTGCTCATGGTTGCATTGCAAGCAATCTCATTGGTTAAGTCACAGTTTTGGCGCCTAAATCGGAAGGCTTGATTTTGAGCCGATATGATCCCCGTGACAAGTACATAATCTGGCCCCTTTGGAACCCATTCTTCAGTTTCCCTCCAGTGCTAGCTGAATCCACGCTGGTTCTTTTCAACATCATTGACCAGCTGCACTTTACTTTCACGTGCAATCTTTCGAAGTACTAATAGATTCAGGGGTTATTCACTTCATTCTTTGCATACTGACAGACCTTCCTCGCTACCGTCATGAACTTTTTTACTTGCTTTAAAAATATTCTTTGACTATTTCTCGACCACATATATTTTAATCTCCGTGAAATTTTATTCAGACTTATATTCATACTAATACTGATTACCTTTACCTAACAAACAACATGAATACTGAATATTCTATAATTAAAAGATTAAGATATTTTGTCAACTTCAAATATTTTCTGCAAGGTACGTAAATGCCACTTTGTTACTACAACCTACATTACGTGCAAATCTACGAACATTCGCCTCACCGCACTTCGGTTGTATTTTTGTAACGAATCGAACTTTCGCTAATTAAACAAACGTTTACGATATTTCTTTCTTGACTATTTCATCTTAAAACTCAGCTTAACATTACTCGTCATTTCGACATCATATGTAAATCTTCATATGTGAATTTAATTGTATTTCTTGAACTGTTTAAATGTTTCTTTGTTTATATAAAATCATTCTTGTTACATTTGTTTGAGTTAATCATTTCTACATTTTTGTCTGGATTGTCGTTTCTTGTGATCAAACATAAAAACTGTGGTGAACTTGGTTAAGAACACGCACATAGCCTTAAAACTCTTACTAAAGCTTAAACCACAACCACAAGTTCTCTACAGTAACACAGATGTTTCTGATTTTGCATAGCTTTATAGGTAGATACTGTTGTTGAGCATTTCTTATCTGGTCTAAAGATCAGGCTTCAAAATGAAGTAAATGCTAATTTGTACGACGGGTGATTTGCGCAGAATATGGTAACGGATATCAGCACCGAAAATAAACTGTGTTTGATTCTCGAGTTAGTATTCATTGAAAATGCATAAATCCATGTTTTACACCTTATGGATTAAATAGCTGGGCAAACTGGAGTCTCTTGCGTTGAGAAGAAAATCAATATAGAATAAAAACTCTGGATTTAAAACTGTGAGTTATGGTCTCCACCAGGTTATCATGCATAACATTGCTTTTACATTTATAGTACAATGAGTTAAGGGGCATATGACGTGAACAGATATGAAAGGACAATTGAGGTTTAGGCACTGCAATACCCTTTCTGCAATGCGATCTGGAATTAAACGAAATGACACTAATTTTCTAAAATTTGGATATTCGACAAAATAAGAGAGAGAGAAAGAGAGAGAGAGAGAGAGAGAGAGAGAGAGTGAGTATAAAATCCAACAGATGGAAATTATTACATATTTGTTCTGAGATCTAATGCCCCATGCATAAAAAGATAGCGGCAAAAAATATGAATAGCTTTAGATATGAAGGTGGATGTACATTTATAGAATGAAACAACCCAGAATGGATTGATTTTCATTATCCCTCGATTAAAACGCTACCCTTCCTATTAATATATATATATTGCTTGTTTAATACTTAGTTTTTTGCCTTAATAGAGTTAGACAAGTACACATTTGTATTAAAAAGTGTTCTATAGTATTATATTGTAGAACTTTTGAAAATTTTTCATTTATAAACGAGTTTTATCGCTATCTTGGTTCCACCAAGTGTGATTTCTTCAGGCGATTTTTAATAACTGATTTTACCTTTTGCCGTTTTTCTTCTTAAGAACGCTCTTGAAACGTTGTTTTATTTGACACGTGAACATTCGAATAAAGCACCGTTGCTGAAGAAACAACTCATGGTTGAAACCAAGGTAGCGAAATAACTCGTTTATATATATATATATATATATATATATATATATATATATATATATATATATATATTATCATATCACCACGAGCAAGGCGTTAACGACACTGATGCGCAGAGGGCTACGTAAGAGTGAAAAGATTGGAAAAGAGAGAGCGGAAACCACATCCTAAACGAGGGAACAAGGGATGAGCCTCTTCACCCGTACAATAGATGTGGATGGAGTGTGAACCAGGCGATAGTTTAGTCTATCTTCTCCAATTGAAAAATAAAAGAAAACAGTAAAAAAGATTGGAAAAGAGAAAGCCGGAAACCACATCCTAAACAGGGAACAGGGATGAGCCTCTTCACCTGTACAATAGATGTGGATGGAGTGTGAACCAGGCGATAGTTTAGTCTATCTTCTCCAATTGAAAAAATAAAAGAAAACAGTAAAAAGATTGGAAAAGAAAGCCGGAAACCACATCCTAAACAGGGAACAAGGGATGAGCCTCTTCACCTGTACAATAGATGTGGATGGAGTGTCGAACCAGGCGATAGTTTAGTCTATCTTCTCCAATTGAAAAATAAAAGAAAACAGTAAAAGATTGGAAAAGAAAGCCGGAAACCACATCCTAAACAGGGAACAAGGGATGAGCCTCTTCACCTGTACAATAGATGTGGATGGAGTGTGAACCAGGCGATAGTTTAGTCTATCTTCTCCAATTGAAAAAATAAAAGAAAACAGTAAAAAAGATTGGAAAAGAGAAAGCCGGAAACCACATCCTAAACAGGGAACAAGGGATGAGCCTCTTCACCTGTACAATAGATGTGGATGGAGTGTGAACCAGGCGATAGTTTAGTCTATCTTCTCCAATTGAAAAATAAAAGAAAACAGTAAAAAGATTGGAAAAGCGGAAACCACATCCTAAACAGGGAACAAGGGATGAGCCTCTTCACCTGTACAATAGATGTGGATGGAGTGTGACCCAGGCGATAGTTTAGTCTATCTTCTCCAATTGAAAAATAAAAGAAAACAGTAAAAAGATTGGAAAAGAGAAAGCCGGAAACCACATCTAAACGAGGGAACAAGGGATGAGCCTCTTCACCTGTACAATAGATGTGGAGGGAGTGTGAACCAGGCGATAGTTTAGTCTATCTTCTCCAATTGAAAAATAAAAAACAGTAAAAAGATTGGAAAAGAAAGCCGGAAACCACATCCTGAACGGGGAACAAGGGATGAGCCTCTTCACCTGTACAATAGATGTGGATGGAGTGTGAACCAGGCGATAGTTTAGTCTATCTTCTCCAATTGAAAAATAAAAGAAAACAGTAAAAAGATTGGAAAAGAGAAAGCCGGAAATCACATCTAAAACAGGGAACAAGGATGAGCCTCTTCACCTGTACAATAGATGTGGAGGGAGTGTGAACCAGGCGATAGTTTAGTCTGTCTTCTCCAATTGAAAAATAAAAAAAACAGTAAAAAAGATTGGAAAAGAGAAAGCCGGAAACCACATCCTGAACAGGGAACAAGGGATGAGCCTCTTCACCTGTACAATAGATGTGGATGAGTGTGAACCAGGCGATAGTTTAGTCTATCTTCTCCAATTGAAAAATAAAAGAAAACAGTAAAAAAGATTGGAAAAGAGAAAGCCGGAAACCACATCCTAAACAGGGAACAAGGGATGAGCCTCTTCACCTGTACAATAGATGTGGATGGAGTGTGAACCAGGCGATAGTTTAGTCTATCTTCTCAATTGAAAAATAAAAGAAAACAGTAAAAAGATTGGAAAGAGAAAGCCGGAAACACATCCTAAAAATGGAACAAGGGATGAGCCCATCACCTATATATATATATATATACACGCACATACACACACACTTACAAATATATGTATTAAGTAGAATCATTAGTACTTGATGAGGTAAATTCCACAGAAGATTAAATCCAAAGAAAATTCAATGTTAAGATTTAACAGAGTAAAACATTGACTTTTCTGGATAATTTTGACCCATACATTGTTTTTTTCTTTGTTTTTTTTAATCATTTCAGCCAGAGCAAGGTGGAAATGCCACTGATGTGCAGGGGCTACATAACGGTAAAAAGATTAATTAGAAAAGAGTGAGGAGTACAAACTGGTTAGAAAGAAGCAATAGAAAGCTGAGAAAGCAGGTGCGATGACAGATACATAGGTGGAGAGAAAGGGAAAGAAATATGCGGGGGTGGGGAGACAGCTACAGTCCAGTGATTAATAGATGAGTATTGACATTGTATTTAAATTTCTGGAGGTTGTAGCTGTCAGGAAAGCAAGAATACGGGAGCGAGTTCCACTGGCGGGAAGTGCGAGAGAAGAAGCTGCAGGAGTAGAATTGTCGTCTGCATTTGGCTAACCTGACTGTGAATGGGTGGGACCCAGTTGCCAGTCTGGTTGCACGAGTAAACACCTGTTGAGGAAGCACCAGTGACTTAAGTTCTTCCGAGCAGAAGCCATGAGGAGAACGGCAGCGGCGCCTAACCATAAATGGTAGCAGTACTCCATGCACGGACGCATGGTTGACTTGTATATATGCAGGATGGATTCAGGCGGAAAAAATATCCTGGATCGGCATAGTGATCCAACCTTTTTAGCAGTAGAGTTAGCTATGGAATCAATATAGTGGTTCCATTTGAGGTCTGAGGAGAGAGTAAAGGCCGAGGAGGCGTAGTGTATTGCTCTCCGGGAGATTTGCTTAGTCCATGCTTATGGGAGGCAGGAGAGGTTGCCTGCAATGGTTGACAGAAAACAGCTTGGTCTTAGCGAATTGAAGTTGACAAGCCACTTCTTGTCCCAGTTCACCACAGAGTGTAGATCCCGTTCAAGGTCAGCAGCGAGATTATGTCTGTCCGCCACGATAGGTTTTGTTACTGGTGCGGGAGTATATTGTAGTGTCATCTGCGTAGATGCCTACTTGGGACTTGATTTCATCTGGGAGGTCGTTAATGAAAATAAGGAAGAGCGTCGGCCCCAGGATTGAGCCCTGTGGGACACCAGCATTCGTGCTGTAAGAATAAGAGTCACGCCCATTCAAAACGACCTTCATTTTGCGGTAATCTAAAAAAGAATGAATTAGGTCAAGCAGGCGACCAGTAATACCTTAAACCCGTAGTTTGCATAGGGGGCAGAGCGCCAAACCCTGTCGAAAGCCTTGGAGATGTTCAGAACAACCTCGCGAGCCTCGTCAAACTCATCAAAGGACTGTAGCATGTACTCCGTTACGGTTGTTAGCAGGTCGGCCGAGGACCTGGCAATGCGGAAGCCGTATTGCCTGTCAGAGAATAGTTTGTGGGCAGGGAGATGACGAACTATTTCAGCATTGATTATGGCCTCGAATACTTTCCCGAATATCGGTAGAAGACTGATAGGGAGATAGTTGGATGCTTCCGAGGGTCGTGGCATATTTCTTTCCCTTTCTCTCCACCTATGTATCTGTTATCGCACCTGCATTCTCAGCTTTCTATTGCTCCTTTCTAACTAGTTTGTAGTCCTCACTCTTTTCTAATTAATCTTTTCACAGTTATGTAGCCCCCAGCTCATCAGTGGCATTTCTGCTTTGCTCGGGGTGAAATGATATATATATATATATATATATATATATATATATATATATATATATATATATGTCAGATTAAATTAATTGCAAACATTGTGGTTTTTTTTTTTTTGATAAAATCCGATCATACTCACGGTAAATATTTTGCGTATTATAATTGAAAGATGTAAGAAATGAGTTTTAACTTTGAAAAACGATTGACAAATCGCTTAGCATTCATTAAAATGTGCAAATCATCCGAAATGGATTTTTTATGTTGCAATGTCATGGTCATGCAAGTGTTAAAGCATTAAAAACTATTCTTTTTAAAAAAACATTTAGAACATGACTATAGCATTTATAGCTGACTGTATTAATTGACGGATTAATATTTTAATAGGACTAGAGATTGATTTTGTTGTTTCCTTGGTGTGCGCAAAAGATAAGCCGTGAGTATGATCAGATTTTATTAAAAATAAGCAAAGACAATTCTAGCATTTCATTTAATCTGACATGTCCAAAAGAAAATATGCTGCCTAAATACACACACACACCCACACAAACATACAAAAACACATATATATGTATACATTGTCATAGATCTGTTTCGCCGTTTCACAGCTCATCTGTACGGTTAGACTCCGACTGCTTTTTTATCCAGAATTGAAACCCGACTGAAATGGCATCAGTCGGCGACTCTACACCTGGGCTATGGGCGTTCGGTGGAAGTAGGTAGACATTTTGTGCATATCATTATACGACAACCAATAGCTAGGGTGCTCTAATTCATTTCACTGAATGAGCGATGCATACATGCCAGAATAGCTACTGTTTATCAAATTCTACTATTTTTCCAGAGTTGTCAATCAGGGTGTGAGAGCGTAAATATTCTCATCCGCAGACAGATCTGTTTCGCCGTATCACAACTCATCAGTACGGTTAGACTCCGATTGCTTTTTTACCCAGGATTGAAAACCAACCGAAATGGCGTCAGTCGGCGACTCTAACAAAAGTCACTAATAACAGAAAAAATAACATTACAATCAAACATCATCAGAACAATATCGGAAAAAATCAAATAAATGAAATATAATATAATTTAAAATGCCATGTGAAAATGCTGAAGGCCCTTGAAAAACGAAATTCATGAAACATTTTTACATTCCTTATCTCCATATATGAGAAAACTATTAAGAATAGTGGAAAAATGAAAATAAAAAATCATACAATTGTCAGTCGTTTTTGGAAGAAATATGTTCAAATGAAACATAGTTGGCGGAAATATAAATATATATTATTACTTTAGAACATATATAAAACTACTAAGTGCTACAAAATTGTACATTTTGTTTCGGCATTGAAAGAACAATATCTCATCAGGGATTTAATAATGATGGTCGTAGTTTGTCGCTTTTATATATTTTAAAGTAATAATAAATAATAAATATTCATTGGTCTATTTTTATATTGATCCTTGTTTTAAGTTAATGTTTTGAACATTGCAATTATTTTCTTCGTTCCTTATATATATATATATATATATATATATATATATATATATGTGTGTGTGTGTGTGTGTGTGTGTGTGTGGTGTAATAAAATAAAGACTGTGAATATAAAATATTACGCAATATTTCTGTATAAAGAACTCAGTGGATGTCATCGAGAGTAATATGATATTTTTCAAGAAAAACTCAACACATGATCTAAAGTGTTGCAAAATTATAGTTCATTTCTATTAAATAATTACTTAATTTCGTCAGATCACACTTTATTCGTTTCATTCGGTATAAACATTCCGGGAAAATATTTATACATAATGAAACGAATAAAGCGTTGTCTGATTAAATGAACCTAATTTGTTCATAGAAATAGATGATTTTATCTATCTATCTATCTATCTATCTATCTATCTATCTATCTATCTATATATATATATATATATATATATATATATATATACTTTAGAACATGTTCAAATTAGAATCAACTAAAAAGTATACAATGTGTTTCGACATTGAAGGGACAATGTCACATCAGGTAGTAAACGCTATTTTTGATAAAAGATGGAAAATTTATTTCCTTATACTGGTGAAAATTCTGTGTGCGAGGTAAAAGGGGTAGGGAATATGAGAAACCGGTAAAGTGGGTAGGGAATATATATATATATATATATATATATATATATATATATATATATATATATATATATAGTCATCCGCAGACAGATCTGTTTCGCTGTATCACGGCTTATCAGTACGGTTACACTCCGATTGCTTTTAAACCCAGGATTGAAATGCGACCGAATTGGTGTCAGTCGGCAATTCTACCTCTGAGCTATGAGCGCTCGGTAGAAGAAGGCAGACTTTATAGCGTGTATATTATCATTATACATGCCTAATAGCTTAGAGTGTTCTAATTCATTGCTGAATGAACGATGTGTAGATACTAGCGTAGTTACCGTTTTTCAAAGTCTACCATTCTTCTAGAGTGCTCAATCAGGTTGCAAGTCCATATATATATATATATATATATATATATAGGAAAGAATATTAATAAAATGTTTTGAATTTAAAAATGTACTTTTTTGGGACAGTATTTGTTTATTTTTATTATTGTATTTTATATTTCAGACCGCCCTCGGTCCTTCATCAGAAACGAGTGACTTTTAAATTTAAATTGAAAATTTAAAAATTTTTAAATTTAAATTGAAAATTTAAAAATCTAAAATTTTTAAATTTAAATAGAAAATTTAAAAATCACTCGTTTCTGATGAAGGACCGAGGGCTGTCTGAAATATAAAATACAATAATAAAAATAAACAAATACTGTCCAAAAAAAGTACATTTTTAAATTCAAAACGTTTTAATAATATTCTTTCCTATACATATTAAGACAGTATACGTGGATCATCACTATGTTATATATATATATATATATATATATATATATATATATATATATATATACGTAGTATCTGCATTTTGTGTTAATAACTATATTTGGACAGCTTTTAATTACGTAATCTCTTCAACTAGTATTGTGCTGTTTTCCCAAAAGGAAAAAATCGTATTTAATATTTATTCATATTTTTTACAGATATATGCTATCTGAAAACAAAAAAAAAAAAAAATATATATATATGTTAAATTTTACGTATTGTTTATTTTAATCTTGAGTTGATTGTAATATTGTGGAAAGCATTTCTTGGAAATCATTTTCATGAATAATTTTCAATAATGCAGGTTTGTGTTGCCGGATGTCCTCTAAATATACCTTTTTTCTTATTGGAGCTTTGACAATTCTTGGGAGTGTTTTGTGACGTTTTAATCGACCAAAAACCCTCGGTACTCTCGTGTAGTAAATGATTAACTGTATTGGGCACATTACATAGTTACTACCTGATATTTGAATTCTTTCTTTGAAGTTTCTGCTTTGGAAATTATTCTATTTTCATTTGTATCATGAAGTAATAGTCGTAGTAGACTAGGGAAATCAATAGAAAAATCTTAACATTATATCAAGGTTTTTAATAAAGAACAAATATGTATACATATGTTTGTGAGTGTTTGTGTGTGTCTTTTGTGTCTTATTGGCAATTTGTCGTCATTTATTTTTTTTTGTTTTGCGCATGTGCGTTGTTTGGTTTTATTTTATCGACTGCACAGTATAAATGCGTCACTTTAGTACCATCTTTGAAAAAACGTATAACTCAATTTACCACGCCATAAATTTGAAAATGGCATGCTTTACTGCTTAAAATTGACGCTGGATTCTTGGCAAACATTCGAATACGAATACGAATATTTCAAATTATTTGGGTGTCAATCAGTATATTGCAAATGATTTGTAAAGCTTTGTATGAATCTAATGGGGATTACAAAGGTATTTGCAGTGATTACTAGTGATGATGACGTTATTCCGGCATTCTTCTTCCCACAGCGACACAAACTCAACACAGAAGCCAACATCAAGTGCTAGGAAAGGGAAGTACTGCCCGAGATTAAGAAGATGTCTATTGAAGATTCTATATCTGGAAACAGGACTCTGTACCATGCCACGCAAGCCGAAAATCCAGTCATTACTGTGAGATACTTTTGCGACCACATCACCTCTTACAACTTAGGTAACTTAATTCCTCAGACTGCAACCCCTAATTTATTGAATGTGTGTCGCCTTTGAACGGGAGATGAACCAAACTTTTGAAGACATAATGATAACCTGGCATACAGACAGATTAACATGCGACAATAAGTCCCTCACTAATATTGCTGATTTAATTTCGCAGTTTACGGATAATACATACTCAAACCAACGCCAAATAAAAACTACGTTTTTATGGCATTTTTAATTAAGTAAAATACGACAGGAATTATTATTTGATTCCAGTGTTAAAATTAAAATATTTTCTTGCCATGTTTTAATACTTCTTCCATGTGACTATCCTTACATTCTGAACATTAATATCTATACATATAAACGGCAAGATATTTGTGTGTTTGTGTCTTTTTATCTGTCTGTCCGTCTGTCTGTCCGGATGTATGTCCTTTATACAAATTCACAATTTTGGTTCGATTCTCACCAAACTCCATACAAATATTTTTTATGCGTCCGATCAGGTCATGAGCTACATATCTTTGCAATTATTTCTTATATCGAAAATTGATACCATTTAAAACGCTAGTGGACTTTCTCTCGTACTATCATCTTAGTATTTACCACGGTTTTGGTAATATCTTCTAATAGGCAAACTATAAAACATTTGCATCTCTTGATCAAACGTCGTTAATGGTTATTCATAGGAGACTTTAACATGCTCTAAGTAAGAAAAGCACACCTCAGAACGCGTCTTTAGTTAACTTGAAGGCATCTGACATGATGGTCTTCTTTTGAAACCAAGGTTTGGATTCACGTAACCCTTTTTAACACATCGTGTACTAAATTCAGTACTTAACGACTTTTGTAGATCCATTCGCATTAACACTGGGATCCAACAGAAGCACAACACTTTGCGCTTAATGTCTCTCGTATTTTCCACTGATAAGTTGTTGAAATGCGTGCGTCAGCTGATAGCTATAAAAATCTTCTTTTCAAAAACACACGATATTTTCTTTACAGACAAATATTAGAACATAATAGAAACATCGGAAAAATAAAATCCCTGTAAATAGCCAATGATTTGACTGCAAACGCTTCGAAAGTCGAAAAATATGGAACATTTTTACACTCCTTATCTCCAGCGAAAGGAAGTATGTAAACACATAGTAAAAATTCCATAAAAAAATTAATAAATTCTTCATTTCAATCGGTTATATCGAAACATCTTTAACTGTGCGATTTCGTTACAAATTTTGTTAAAAATGACAGACAAGGTACTATCGTTTAGTTATTTATATAATTTTTTATGCGATATTATAATGTTTTCCTTTCAGAAGAAAAATTATATACAAATTTTGAATGTCATTTTATTTAATTTTCTCATAGACACAATAATAAAATAAAAAACAGAAAATAAGTGATTTTGGTTTTCACTTCGATATTGTGTTCATAATCAGTCTTCTCATAAACAAAATAATATGACGTATAAAAGTAAAAACATAAATTAAACACGTGACGACTACACAATAAAAACAAAATAACATAAAATTTAAAAATTGACATATAACTCCACATTATTCCACTTCCCAAATTTCGGATGTAATGAAATTCGAATTATGAAGTACTGACATACATAAACCATTTTAGGTAGGTTTTGAATCCGTTAATTTTTAGAGTTTTTAACGAACAAATCATTTGTCCTTCAAACCCGAATGTCATAACCGATAACATTCCTTAGCAAGCCAAATGCACGTAAAACCATCTAAATCAATGAAAATCAATGAGAGCTATATATATATGTACCGTTATGTTTCAGCTGAAAAAAAAAACAGTATAACATGCTGGAAAAATAATATTTACGATTTTTTAGCTCCTTCCAGTGAAAAACGCAATGATTTGAAAATTCTTACAAAAATAACAAAATTGTCGAATTGTAAATATAAATTAATAACAATACCTATATATATATATATATATATATATATATATATATATATATTATTATTATTATTATTTTTATTTTTACTACGTTAAAACATACGAAAACTCTAAAATGCTACAAAATTGTATATTTTATATAGATATTGAAAGAACAATGTCTCATCATGGTATTCATTGCTCTATTTTTGTATTAAGCATTATTTTAAATGAATGTTTTGAACGTTGTAATTTCTTCATTTTTGTTCATTTGGTTACATATCTATATATCACTATCTATATCTATCTATCTATCTATCTATCTATCTATCTATATATATATATATATATATATATATATATATATATATACATAAAGATAAAAATAAAATAACTTTGAAGAAAGGCAGTATACTGGTTTATTATGATTTGGGGATATTTCTTATTGGCCAGATATGTATAATGTATATGTAGGCAATAGACGATTTTTCAAGTGTATGTGCGTGGGATATTTTATACGTGTATGTTAGTGAGTGTCTATTTACAGGTGTGTATGCACAATAATTTACGTGTCTAGTGTAATAAAACGATGGACAATTTTTTAAATATATAAGGGAGTGAATCGTTTTAACAATATAGTGTTTGATGGTATGTGTATATATTTGATTTCGTTAATGTTAGTTAAAATAAGTGTACATGTATTGGAAGGAAATTATTGAAAAGGTAGCAAAAATGCTGATGTGTCTTTCAACTGTGCATTATGTTGTGCGGGTTTCAATCTTCGCTAGAAGCAATCGAATATCTATTTGTACTGATGAGATGTGATATAGCGAAACAGGTCTATCTGCTAATGACTGTATATATATTAACTGGTTTTATGTCATAATTATATTAGTCCATTATCTAGTTGTATTAAAAATTGTTCTATATATTTATATTGTAGAACTTTTGAATATTCTTCATTTAACTCTATATCGTGATTTATATATATAGAACTTCCTTTTTTTTATATGAAGCGATATTTTGATTCGTTTATTGCTTATCCTAGACTTTTCATGTGATTTATTTATTTCGGTAATTTTATTCAAATACATTAAAAAAACTCAGAACGCTAATTTTTGGACAATTACTATTTCATATAACACTGCCTATAGGACACAACCTCAGTTTGTCATTCGCACGTTGCACTGGAATTACTAGAGCGGTGTATATCCCACACCTAACAGAAGATTCAGCAAATGAAGCAGCTATTTGACGGAAGTCACATAAAACCCCTCACCTGTTTGCAAACTGATCGGTTAGTTAATCTTTTAGTAGAAATAGGCCTGTGTGGTGACAGTACAGTCCTGCGACATTCAATCGCAGATGCGGCCATTTCACCTCAGCCGCTAATCACCAATGTCGTAACTTGGACCATTGATCCCGACAGCAAAAATATCTAGTGTACGGTCCGTGCTAAGCGTGAGATTTCTCCGTTCATAAGACATTTATACAAGAGATAATTTAATATTTTGACGAGTTGCCAGAAGATATAAACAAACATTAAGTCCAACAGGTAAATTGTTTGCTTGAAACGATCTTTCGATTTGGTATGCTGCTCAACTCTTTACGGCTGTAGTGAAAACGTTGACGACTCTTGTCAAAAATGGAATTCTTATCCTCCATATCTGGAAAACAAAAGAAAATAATGCCTGAATTTCTGTTTTCTATCACACATCAGCATTAAAAGCTTCCATAGCCACTTGCATACGTACGTATACACAGACCGGTATTCATTATAGACTTTTTCAACATTTCTTTTATTCCGACGAGATTTACTATGGCTAACGTTCAGTTGGAGAAAGTTTTATGGTCCCACTTTACAATAATCATTCGGAAGGCACTTTTTTAATCTTCTATGCGTCGTGTCTCTTCAGGACGTCGATATTCATAGATCTCCACAATTTCCTGTCTATCGTGGCTCTTCATCAATTATTTGTTTTTATTTATTTCTCCTAAACCTTGTTCCGCCATCGTTCAAATCAAGCTTGCTAGGCAGGTCATGTATTCTTTTGCTTTGTTTCTTTTCTCTTCGATATATTCTGTGATTATCAATATTTCTAGCCTTATTATCTTAGTAATTAGTGCTAATTATTTCAGCTCTTTCTTTCCGATGTATGTATAAATTTCTCTAAAATTTTGTTGTTACAGACATATGTTCAAACCATGATATTGTCAAAATCCTTGTGATGAATCATCTTCCTTTTACTTCAAACCTCGTCTTCATCTGTGAGAAGATTGTCCATCTTTCATTGTGATACAGGAGTCATATCTCAACATTCTGTCTGTGTTTTTAACGACTTTTCTGTTTGCTAATATTTTGCTTCATATATCATACTTCTTCTTTCTTTATCTATTCTCTGAGTTCATTCAGGACAATAACGGCAAAAGATAAAATATGAAGAAATATAATACACTATAATTTCTTGATTTTCTAGGTCTTAATAATTTTTTTCTTTTTTTATCTCTCCTAATCTTTGGTCACCATCCTTTTACTCAAGATCATTAGGTACATCTTGTTTGTCTTTTTTAATCTGTGCCACTTGTCTTTAATATTTTCTGTTAGTATCAAATTTTGCGAGCACTCTTTTCTCAGTATTTTTGCTGTGTCTTATTTATGTTTATATATAAGTGACGTTTTTGTTGCCATTGTCTCGAAAACTTTGTCGTTTATCACTTGTTCGGTTAATAGTATCTTTGGCATCTTTCTGAAGAACGATATTTCTGTCGCGTCAAGTTCTTCCTTCATCCGAGAAGAGATTGTTCAGCATTTTTAGCCATATAGTAGAACCGATATATACATCACAGCACAGTATTTTCTTATTTCTGTTTTTAATACTGTTCAATCCCGGGTTGAAAATAAGGATCAATTCTAACGTTCTAAGGTTTTCCATTTTAGACTGATATTTAATATCA
This sequence comes from Ascarosepion bandense, assembly GCA_037127315.1. Taxonomy (NCBI): domain Eukaryota; kingdom Metazoa; phylum Mollusca; class Cephalopoda; order Sepiida; family Sepiidae; genus Ascarosepion; species Ascarosepion bandense. The sequence continues at coordinate 826,384 of JBBBDQ010000473.1, read as the reverse complement.
GAATTTGTAATGTTCATATCGATGTTACTCATTTAAAATAAGTTTTAATTCCATCCCTATCAAACACCGTATGATATATGAAATCGAAGAGACCCCCAAAATATAATAAATACACAGATCTACCAAAGATCATTTTACCGGTGTCATTCTCGAAATCTTTCCCTAGTCGTTGGTTCCCAAACAATGCATAGCGCCTCATAGGTGCGGCGAAAGCAGAGAGTAGGTGAGGCAGATAAATCGAAAGATAATCAGCGAGAGAAAAAATTAATTTCAGAAAATGAATACCTCAAAAATAAATAAAAATTTAAATTATAATAATGGATTGTAATTGCATCTATATTACAGATTTCTACTAGTATATACATATATAAATAATTATTGGCTAAATTTGTCACTGTGATCAAGTGAGAGTTATCAATCATAATCTGTGGTTATCTCTCTTTAACCCCGCTTTTGTTATATTTTCTCTTACAAATGTACATTTTTTCACAAAAAGTTTTGTGAGAAAAAGCACCTCAGGGAGAGTATGTTTGAGGATCACTGTTCTAGAAAATTATTTTCGGTGTGAACGACTAACTTATGTCAATAGTGAGTTTCTGACGTATTTGATGACAATTTGAAGCAAACTGCTAAAGATCGTTGGTATAATAATGCACCACAAAATGCCTTAAAAGACATGAAAAAATCTCTAAAAATGGCTAATGCGTCTTTCATCATATGAGGCTTTCTCAGCTTAATTCATGATTAAGCGTCATTGCTCTCCATGAAAGTGTAGAATTGTTATCCAACCTTTCCTGCGTAGAACCATAACCAGTGATTAAAATTGTATACTATAAAATCGTGTCAAACAAAATAAAACAATTGATATCACCCAATAAAAAAGGGGTTATATATTCACAAAGCAGTTCGTAAAGGTGTTTTGTTCGCCCATGATAGTACATGTCCATATATCTAGCAAACCAAAGTGTTTATTACCTCACTGTTAAAACTCAATTAAAAATTGTATCAATCCATCTCCATACACACCACCTTCTCTGGGCTAAGTAATAGGAAAATATCATTGTTATTCTAAAGAGAAATGTTAATCCACTGGGGAGAAAATATAATTTAAATCCGAAAAGAATTTGCAGTAAAAAGATCCCACCACTGATAAATTGTAAAGGTGTTTTGTTCTTCCATGATAGTACATGTCCTTATATCTAGCGAGACATTCAGTGAAATGTTAATGTTACGATCAAAGTTGAAATGACAGAATTATTAGGAAATTCTTGATTTATTTATTAGCAGCTTAATATAAGCTTCGCAAGGACTTTATACAGTTTTTTCTTTCTCCAACATTGGTTTTCACCTCAGGCGTTTTATATCGTTCCCAACAGTATTTGCGCGAAAGAGAATTTAGCAAATATTGACTGGAATGCAAACACAGCTTAGCGAATATTCTTGTTCCCAGCTGCTATCGTTTGCACTACCCTCAAGTTCAAGAAAAGATTATATCAGAGAATATGAATGTTTTGCTATATCCACATTACTCTCTCGAACTTGCATCATAGCTGCCATCTATTCAGATTATTTAAAATTTGCATCGGCAAAGAATTCCATAATTTGTGGGGAAAACTAAAATTGGTATCAATTGTTTATTTACATGAAAATCAGAATAATTGTATGCCAGAATGACCAATAATTTGCCAAAATAAACGAGATTATGTTATTGTTAATTAGGGGGAATATTATTTTGTTTAAATAGAGATCAGTGGTAAAAAGCCTGATTCCTAGATTTCATATTTTTATAGAGCTTCACCTGATTACTGACAACATATTCATCATTACCTTATAAAGATGTGGTAAATTTTCAGAGGATCTATGTTCCTTGTTTCCACCAGTCAAGATAAAATAAAAACACGGCTCAATGTTATCTACTTTTAACAAACTAATTCAGTAACCCTCTACACCGAGTGACTATTGTGTCTTTTATTAGTTAAACATCAGAAACTATACAAGACTATATAAGACAACTATACAAGAAATCGCGAATATCTTTATATTGACAATGGCGAATATCTTAATCTTGACAATGATTCTACAACAGGATTTTTATAAATGAGCACGCTCTAAAAGATAATCGAAGAATATATCGATGAAATGCTCAGGTGAAGAGAATGTAAAAAACATTTTTTTTCAAATAGTTTTAAAAGACAAATTTCTTCAAGTCCTTACAAAAAATTGTATTAGTAAATAATTTTTTTCTGATTTGATACTACATCGAAATCTGTGGGAACTTTGACATGGTGTAATGGTTAAAAAGCTTGTCGTTCTTGGTCAATTACGACTGAGCAGTGAGTTCCTGCTCTATGATTTTGAACTTGGGCAACATTTACGTTTTTCTTAGTCAATCGCTAAACTGATTTTAGCGATTGATTTATTTTTCTATTTTTAATTTTCAGCTTATTAGCACTTTGTGGTTGCTTAAAGCCGAAAAATATTTTAGATTCTAAAAATTATATATTGTTTTTGCTAATGAATATAGCATAAACAATGTTGCGAGACTAAGAATTTTTTCTAGATGCAAGTCGTACCATTTAATCCATATCTCTCAGAAGAGAGAGCCCTCATACCATTACCAAAAGCAATTGAGGGTAAATGAAATTAACGGACCTCAGTGGAATCCGAACTCTCCTATATGATGTTTAAACTAACTGGCCGCCCCCAGCTTGTGACAACTAAATTCATAGGTTATTTCTTTCAACAACATACTTCTATTTTTTAAATTGTTTTTTACTTTTCTTTTTACATCATTCCATATTGATATGCTTCCGAAACTAACATCGCAAATCACACTAAATCTGGAAGAAACTGATATAGAACTTTCCTAGTGCATGCCTCATTCACTGCCATCTAAGTTACGATTGGGTATTGATCAAAAACTAAGGACACTTTGAACAGTGCAATTAAAAGTTATGACTGTTTATTAAGAATGTCCCGCCACATCGAATACATGGAAAGTTACAAATGCCTTTAATTCATTTTTAGCCTGGTGTACTCTATAATACAAATGGCAATCAAATAGTAGCCATAAGATAATAATCGAGCATTGATTTTGACTCAACCTGAATGCGCACACATACACATTCACGTTGATAAAGGGCAACTGAATGAGATGTAATGCATGCCAAACTTGTCTCGCTAGAACCTATTACAATTGAGTAGAGACTTCCATCTTTACAGGTTACTCCATAATTTTGGCCTGGTGACACATCTAAACGGCGCTTAGAAAATCAAAACTCTCAGGTTCAAAACCAAGGAATTTATTACCTCACTGTTAAAACTCAATTAAAAATTGTATCAATCCATCTCCATCCACATCACCTTCTCTGGGCTAAGTAATAGGAAAATATCATTGTTATTCTAAAGAAAAATATTAATCCACTCGGGAGAAAATATAATTTAAATCCGGAAAGAATTTTTTGCTCTCACTTAGAAGAGGCATGAATTCATTTCCACCTTTATTTATTGGATAGGCAGTAAAACTTCTATTTAGCAAAAAGAAATGTTTGTTATTCATTCTCATAAAGTAAGCAGAGTTGATGGTATTGATGTCATTTTCCTAAAAAAATGTGGTCTCAAACTCTCTACTCTCATCTCAAAACAGTATAACTATTTCGTCGTTGCTTCATGTTTTCTTGATTGTTGAAAGTTATCCTGTATTTCCTGTTATTGAAAACTTGTACAGCCTTCTAAATTTTGCTCTTATCAATTTTTGGCAAAGTGCTCGAGGCTATTATCATTTCTGAAAGCATTAAACATCTCACATGCCACAGCTTATTCTATGACAAGCAGTATAGTTTCCGCTTCACCAGGTCAAGCCGCTGATATGTTAACGGCCCTCACTGAATATATATATATACCAAGCTCTTGACAAGAACAGCCAAGCTTGAACCTATTTCCCTGTATATCTCGAAAGCGTTTGACAAGGTTTGGCACGATGATTTTCTGCGCAGGCTACGCTATTTTTGGACGATTGTTAATTTTAATTCAATTGTTCTTATCAAATCGTGAAATGGAAGTCGTTTTGAGCTAGAATGCTTTCATATACTTTTATACGAACGCCGGCGTCCCTACAGTCTCTATCAGGGTTTCTTCGCTGTTTCTAAACTTCATCAGTTTAAAAGTAAGCTTATGTGCAAATTCGACCGCCATTAATTACTGTCTCAATAAGAAATCTTCCTAGTAAGCCTTGTTCTCGGAAAGGAGTTCTAATATGTGATGGATCGAGATGAGAAACAACTGATAGATTTTACTGTTTCTAACACGAAGTTCCTCTAGATTAATCACCATGTATTTTTTAACTTCCATCAGTATGAATGAGTCTTACAGAAAGTAACACGCTACTCCTCCTTGACATCAACCTCTCAAGTGACATAGTTGAATGACTATATTGAACTAACAGCCGTATCTACTGCTAACAAAGCCAGGTTTCTATGACGGACCAGGACCGTTTTTTCATCAGATTCCGTTCTGCACATATATAAATCAATACTGTTCTGTTTATTGTATAATGTTGCCTATCTCGTCAGATGCTACTGCTAGTCATCTGGCGGGGGGGGGGTCTCTACAAAATCCAAAAGAGGATCTGCAATATAATCGATGATGATTTAGAAGCTCGACATCAGTCATTTTCTCACCGACAGTACGTGCTTTCCCTCTGTCTTTTCTACAAATATTTACTCGTGATACCAAACTATCAAATGTAATCGCCCATTCCTTTTTATCAGTTTCCATTGTAGAAATACCCACCTATGAAACTTTCTTGCTTCCCTGATAGATACAGTCTCCAAAATGTTAAATGCAACGTCAATTGCTATCTTTTGTATCCTTGATTTCCATCTTCATCCTATTCATTCTTCGATATTAACTTTACCTTGTCTCATTTTTTTTCTTTTCTCCTACTGTAAACCCTTGTAAACCAGTAACGGTCTCGGGTGAAACTATAATAAATAAAAATATCCAACATTATTGCACATGAAATTAGAACTATGTTACCCACGTGATCTAAATAAAGCATTCGGTTCGTAATTCAAACGTATAACACCTGAAAGAGGCGGGAGAATTTAATGAAAGGTCGTGAATTTGACAGTGAAGATGATGACAATCTAAATAATGTAAACAGCTACAATACATTATCAGACAAATATAAACAGATGTCTATACATATATTTGTAAATTATAATTGATATTAGAAATTTATTGTCTTTATTAAAAGTTTACATAAAAAGTTCAATTAGAAGTAGTTATATTGTAATGACTAAAGCTTTATCTCGACGTCTGCACATGCATATGAGAACATTTTTATGTTAACACTAGCAGTATAGCCCGGCGTTTCTCGTGTGTAATGAAAGCTTTAAATATAATCCATGGTCCTCTTAGCAGAATATAAGAATAAAGAATATGTGTGTGAAGTTTGGTGAGAATCGGATAAAAATTTTGGACGTACAGACAGATAGGCAGACAGACACACACACAAACATCCTGCATTATATATATATATATATATATATATATATATATATATATATATATATATATATATTATCGATTTTCTGCACTATTGTAAGAACTGCAACCTTGAAATTTCTAAATATTGTCTCTTATGTCTTTATCTATGAGTGTATCAAATTTGATTAAAATCGGACCACTCCTTCTATAACCTGATTTTTTGATTTTTGATTTTCGATATTTATCGGGGGTACATCGACACATAACCTAGCTAAGAACACTCGCAGACGCTTATAGTACAACTGTGTAAATTTTCAAGAAAATCGGTTCTGCCGTTTCGGAGTCTATAGGTAACGGACACACACAGACACAGACACAGACACATAACACACACAGACAAAGTTCCATTCATAAATATGTTTAAATACGACAATATTCCACTCAATAGGCAGAAAAGTACCAATGACAAATATACAATAGCGACACCAAAATTATAGGTTCACAGTATTAATCTTATAGGTCTTTGGTGGTATCATTGAAGTTTTCTCCATTTAGGGTTCTCAATAAGTTCTGAAACATATTCACATTTATAAGTTCAGCAGTTGCAATGTGTCCATAAAGTTTCTGTTGGAATATGCTATGCGCTCGTCAGTAGGCCATGTTTTCTTCATGACAAACATGGCCGCATACACTGAGATAAACAAAGTAAATATTTTAAATTTATTTATTCTCTTCTAACATATCAAGAACATACATCCAACGTTGCATGACCATATTATCGCAACCTTATATCTCTTCCAATCGTTTTCCTGTGAAAATCGTTCTCTAATAAAAATTAAAATCAAATATCAGACGAATTAAATCCTTCCGTACTTTACTGAACATTGACAATATACTGTTAAATAAGTATCAACATTTTATTTCAAATAAGTGAAATGTATAACTAAATAAAAAGTAAATTTACGTTATGTTGTGGAGTCACCCCTTTTCACACACTCTATGGACCCTTCCATGGTATGCAAATAATCATTCCTATACTGAACGTGTTGCTGTTGTTAGAGTTGGTGTTTGTCAGAGCAGTTGAACCGCCGCTCATTCATCAGCAAGACTATAGATTATTACCCGGATTTACTTCTTGTATATATTTGATTCCTACTAACATTTATTCCTGAATCTACGAACCGTGTACAGTTTGTATGTCTTTTACTCAATATACTTATATTTTTCTCTCATATCGGTTTTTGTTATTATTATATTCTGTGATTTTCTAAACAAGAATCCACAACACGTTATTTGTTAGAAAACAATTTAATAAACAAACTTGGAAATTCTTTGACCCAAGCTAACTGTTAGAGTCATAGTAAGGTGTCTAATAGAATTTAAGAAACAAACCAGAGATTTATCATTGCTTGTCAATGAAACTAAATAAGTAAAAATCACTAAGGACAATATTTCTAAAATTTTGTCATTTAATTTGAGAAAAATGTTAAATATTTTCCTCGTTGCTTTTAATCATTTCAAATGAGAAGATATGCCATTAGAATGCCGTGCATTACAAGGAGTGAAAGACAATTAGAACGATTTAGTTAGGAAAACTTAGGGAAGGAAAATAAAAGAACAGATTTCAGGAAGACAGAAAATCATGATTGAGGGCTCATTTAATTTTTTTAATCTTATAAGTGAGAGGTCGCTAAAAACGAAAGTTCCCCAGAAGGTCGAGAAAAAAAACCTTCTTGATTAGTAGTGTGGATTACATCTTTTTAAATTAACAGTAAAACGATGAGACCTAATTGCCAATCTAGAAGCTCGCTTAAATTCACAGATTCGGAGCATTATCATCAGAACATTTTCCATGAAAACATTTGTAAAAAAGAAGCCAAGTCACACTGATTAAAAGGTAACTAAGGTAGACATAATAGATTGTTTTATAGTATAGAGACTAGCAGAACTGTAGCAGAATTGTTGTTTTTTGTGCTCTTGTTATTTGATATAACTCAAAGATGATTTTTATCCGAGAAAATGTATAATAAAATCTGGATACTGAGCAACAATTGTACTCAGGCTAAAGGTTATACGCATGAGCAGGCTACAAAAAATCATGAACCAGTTATTATCTAGGATTTATATGAACAAGAATGTTGCCTTAATATTTAGAGATAGGAAAATGGCGATAGCAGTCACAAATATACATGAAGAAACTTCTAGAAATGACAGTATTTAAAGTAGGAATTAAATACTCATCTAAAACTCTAAGAAAAATGAAAATTATGCCTTCAAAAACAGGAATAGTAAAAAATGCGAGAATATAGCTTGGCAATATCAAAATTTAACATGTACATACACGTATTTTCTTAGTCATTTTCCCTCAATTGCCTATGTTGGCCATACTCCCACTTCTCTGACGCCTTACACGACACTGGTCTAGTGATAATAGTGTAATAGAAAAAACATTTATTAACCCATGACTTACAAAAACCCTTACGAAAATTTTAGGTTGAAAAAACATAAATACTATTTAAATCACAAAACCAAAGGCACCTCAATATAAGAGAGGCATTGTATATCGAACAATTTTCTACTACCATTAACTTTACACTAGTTAACAAAGGAAAGGAAGTTTTGAAAGTTTTTTTTAAATAGACATACTTACAAGACACCTTTAGAAATATTTCCCTAAAAACAAAACAAAACCCAAAATACCACTGAAACAAAAAATTAAATTATAGTCAAATTGAGAAGATAACAAAAAAGAAAAATAACATACATGAAAATGGCCTGTGAAGACGATGAAAGCCCTTAGAAAATAAATAATTATGGAATTTTTTTATATTCCTTATCTTCAACAAAAAGGAAACATATAAGAATAATTGAAAAATTAAATCAAAATTGATAAAGTCTTCCTTCTCGGTCTTTTTCAAATAAACATGTCTAAATGAACAATTGTTGCCCAAATTTGTATTAATATATATATATATATATGTGTGTGTGTGTGTGTGTGTGTGTGTGTATGTGTGTGTGTGTGGTGAAGTTAACTAATAAATATACTTATGAGAGTGCACATATGTATAGTATCATTATTCATGTGCTAATAAAACAGTGCTCAATGTATGAACAGAGCTGTATTTTATATATAATTCTGCATAAGATTTTCTTGAAATAGTTTGCCATTAAATTCTGCGGTAGACTGATTGCCAACCACACCTATACAAACCAGTCTGTTCTGCTATTTAACCCATAGCTGAAAGGAGAATCAAGGATATACAAAAAAGCAATTGACGTTGCACTTAAACTCTTAGAGATTATAGCAATCAGGGAAGCAAGAATACGGAAGAAAATTTCACTGGCGCGAAGTGCGAGAAAAGAAACTGTGGAGTAGAAGTGGAAACTATATTTGATTCTTTTGACTGTAAATGTGTGAGACCTAGTTTCCAGTGTAATAGTTCGAGGAAATCACGTACATAAGTCACCAAGCATATGATTTCATTAGAACAGAAGCCATGAAAATATTTGTAGAAAAGACAGAGAGAAGCCACATTTCGTCAGTGACAAAACGACTGAAGTCGAGCTGCCAAATCGGATCGATTACATTGAAGATCTTCCTTTTAAATATTATCTAGAATCCCGAGATAAATAGTAGGGCCGGCCGACCAGATATAACAACATTATTCAATGCACAGTCGAATGGTTGATTTACAAGATGGCTTTTGTCGTGGAAAAACTTCCTGACCCGACACAGTAACCGGAACTTTCTCGCAGTAGATTTACGTATTGATGTATTTGTTTCACGAGGTTGACTGAGAGTGAGACCAAGGAGACAAACTATTTGTTTTATAAAGAATTAAAGTGGTTAAAGAATAGTGTTTTGTTTTGAAAGCATTGAAGTTTACGAGCCATTTCTTACCCCAATCCACCACAGATTTGACGTACTTTTCAGGAGCAAATCTGATCAAAGAATATTAACAGTAGTTTCAAATATACAATTTTCATTATCAAAACAGATGATATAAAAAATGAATCTCTCTAACTTTTCCAAGTGGAACAAAGAAACCTCTAATTAAAGGAAAATTACTTTTTTCTCTGATTGTAAGTAGCTATGTTTACAATCGGTAGCAGAAGACATTTAAGACCTAAAGACAAAAACAAATTGAATGGAAGTCATTTTTCTAATTTTTAAGATGATCCATGTTGTATGTATAATTCGCATAGTAAATAGATAATTTTTGAGCGGCTTCTGTCGGAAAACAAAACTGGAAAAAATTAATGTTCTCGCGGGAAAGTAAAGATTTCAGGTAGATTTGATTCGTCTAGACAAGTTAGCTAGAAATACTTTTGATCGGCTTAACACCACGCAAGTCACAAATCAGACGAGAATATCAGGCAGATTTTAAATAAAATATATTTGCCCTTGCTTAAATGATTATCTACGCATTTTTCTATGCTGAGTCCAAAAATAAGATGACTCTAGCATAAATGGATACATAATATAGATTCCGTGGTGTTAGTTATTGTTTTTGATTTTTAACTTTAAATTAAAAAAAAGTAGATGTTTTTTAAAGAGGATGCAAAATGTGACAGCCAAATCTGAACTGCATTAGAATGGAAAATAGGCTTCTAAAACACAATGAAGAAATTTAAAAAATGTCAAATGTCTTTACAAATACAAAGAATGTTTTAAACTGCTATGTAATACCAATACCAATCGAAGTTTATCATAGTGAATAGTGAAGAGTTTGCCAGAGGGTGTAGAGGCAACAGAGACATTCTTGAACACCAAAATCAGAACTACAGGACGGTTATACTAAAAACCAAGCAGAAGCAGAAATTTGAATAGCTGCTGAGTATTCCGACAGAGAATGGAAAGTGTAACACTGAGATCCGAAGGCTCATTAGCATGGACAAAGTACGCATTACAAAAGCTAAGCAATTTATTAAAAGACAGGAAAATTTCTTTGGAAACAAAGAAAATAAAATTAAACTGTTATGTGATATCTCTCCGTTCTATATGGCAGAAACGATAGACAATCTCTTTCAAGATGAAGGAGGGGTTCAAACTAACAAAAATGTGGTTCTGCAGAAAGATGATGAGGATAACATGGATTAAAAACGTGAGCAATAACAAGGCTTTGGAGAGGATGCAAACGAAAAGGAAAATTATACTTAACATTAAGAAGAAACAGCTGACGTGTCTAAGACATAATAAGGAAGAAGTGCTTGGAGAAGTGCTCATGAGACGTGTAGATGGACAGAAAAACAGAGAAAAGGAAAGCGAGCCATACTTGATGAGCTTGAGTATGTGGATGAGAGAGCAGTTTTTTTGGGAGGTAGCAAGAGGTAATTTTCTTCAAAGAAACAAGCAATAGGGATAAGTAGAGGTCTGTGATCGTTGATGTCCTGAAATGTTAGGATACATAAAAAAGAAGAATCAGTGACGATGTTTGAAGAAAAATGAAAACAAAATGAACAATTAAAAAGAAAAAGAGACGGTTAAATTAACATGAATGCGGAACGAATGTGTAGAAAATTCGATACTCACCGGACATAGCCAATGAAAAACGGATAGAGAACTAAAATTATTGAAGGAATAGCAGAATGGATGATAAAAGACACACATTTCCAAGTGATTGGTAATTATAGTGAGCCATATTCGAATGTCTTGAAGAGACACGCAAAAAAGATTAAGAATAGTATAACATGCAGCTCTTTAAAATAAGTTGTGCAACTTAAAACAATTTTGATTTTATTTAATTCCCTTTACTTGATAGCCCCTAAAGATTACTAATGTGAGTCGAAAGGTTATATATAACCATGATTTCGAATATTGTTGTCATCGGATGTAAACGTTTTGCAGAAGGTGATACCTAGATAACCCTATCTAAAGTTTTAATCACACACACACACACACACACACACACACAGATTTGTTTACACACACACACACTAATATATATATATACTTTGCGATGTTTAAATTGTCGGAACTTTATGTTTTTAATGTCAAGCATGCGCATTGTTTGTTATTTTGATTTGGTCGAATACACAAGATAGTAGGGTCAGTTGGGCACCGTCTGTGAGAAAACGAGTACTATGACGCAATTCACTCCGTCAGATATTTGGAAATGGCATACGGTACTACTTGGCATTTGCGTGGGAATCTCCAATATGAACAATTCAGAGTGACTAAGTGTTAATCTGAAGAATTTGTATCACACGCAATGAACTTAATGGAAAAATTACGGCAGCATTCACCATTTTATACAAGGTGGCAATCCAGAAAAGTTACAGCAGATGTTTAAGTCTTCAGTTTAAAGAAAATGGTGATTTTATTGAATAAATTTACTCTTAATTTATAATAAATTATACTTTTTCAAAATAACTTTTCCTTAATTTTTGTAAATATATCTGTTAAAATGAGATGTCAATAATGTTTCAATTTTTGGATGATTTTAATTTTTACGTAATTTAGATGAAAATTTGCCCCCTATAACCCCTGGCATACTCATAGCATTACCGTTTTCAAAAATGTAAGTAACAGGAAAATTTCAGTAGAAAAAAATAAAAGAAGTACTATAAGTTTTATGTAATACCGTTACACCTGTAAAAGAGTAAAAGCCGGACAATCTTATTACCGTTGAAGAATAGACTTACAGCAACAGAAATGTTGTTATAGAGAAGAATGGTGAGGATGCCATGGATAAAAGATGGAAGCAACGAATATGTTTTTGAGTAGAAAAATACACTTGCACGTGGCATAAAAAAATAACAGTTACTATTTTCAGGTCCCATAATGTGAAAAGAGGGCTTAGATATATTGACACTCACAGAACATATTGAAGGGAAGAGGGTCAGTGGCAAGAAGCGCATAACTGTCCTAACCAGCTTTTGTATATTGTATGAGAACAGGGTTCAGGAGATATTACAAAAAGACAAACTCTTCTAACAGCTGCAAATGACAAGAAAATGCAGAGAGACATGATCGCTTATCAGATAAATGAACACAGGAGAGAGGAAAAGAATATGCGAACTTTTAATTTTTTTTATTTGATAAAATATTTTAATAGCATATAAACGTTATTTTCCTATCAGTTCATTATTTTCTCGGTCATTTATTGTCAAAGTAAAAGAAAAATATGTTTGCTAAAAGAATCGTTTGAAAAATTATCAAAATTTTAGTTCAAATTCAGTGTTCTCCAATTTCCCTTGCAGTTCAAACTCTGTATTATCATAGAATAATTATGGAGATGTCAACTTACCTATGTTAAGTTTAGCACAAATTTGTATTTGATTTTTATCAGCATTGAATATAAATTTATCTGTTTTCTGTAATATTAGAAACATTATTAAAGAAAGGATTGATCTTAATACATTTTTTCTTAATGTTATTTAATTTTGCCACAAATATTTTGCCACAGTATTTTTCAACCTTAATTTTAAACCATTGATTTAAGTAAAAGTACTTCCAAAAACTTAAATAATGCCAAGAAATACATAACTTTGTAAGTTAATTGATCTCACTTAGGAAGATTTTCTTTAGCCAACAATATCTGGTAAACATTCGACTTTAAGTCTTTGAAATTTCCATCAAAGAAAATATCATGATCCAACGTTTTATTATGTTCAGTAAAACGCAATTTTCATAGTTTATCAATAAGATTTAAAAAATACCCCTTGACTTAGATTAAAATCGGTTCGGGCATTTTCGTGATAAATATTTTTACGTGAACATAACCTTAAATATTTTCAACGCGTTTCGCAACTTATGAAATAAGTCAAATGGCCGATGATTTCTTTTATAGATTCGTTACAGGAACTTCTGTTTGGAAAACATATGATTAAAACCTTCAAACTGAAATGTTGCCTATTGGGATGATTATTAATCATCGGCGTCAAATCCGACGGCGAGGAAAATCGATACAAATATTTCGAAATGTCAGCCTAACGAGTAAACAGTATGACATTTCTAATTGTATAGGCGAATGGAAATAAGAAAGAAGGAAGAAGAAACAAATTAAATAAAAGAAAGAAATGTATAAAAGGAAAGAGAAAGAAACAGAGAAAACTATACACAACTGTAGAAGTAATGAAGCAAAACGAAAAAAAGAAAAATCAGCCGAATAAATATTGAAAAAGAGAGGAAAGGGAAGGTAAGAAAAAAAGGGAAAAATATTTAAAAGAAGAAAGAATGTATGAAAGATAGAAAGAAATACAGAAATTACGAAAATAATGAAAAATGAAAAGATAGTTAAAATGTAATAACGGAATAAAAAAAGTATAAAATGTTAAAAAGAAAATGAAGAGAAACAGATACAAATTGGTATCAAATAATTGAAAAGAAAGTAAATTGAATGGTAATAATATAATTTAAAAAGTAATAAGAATATTAACGAAATGAAGAGATTGATGTGTAAAAGGAAACGAAATGGAAAGGGAGAATTATAAAAGATAATATCGAAATCAAAAAAGGAATGTAATATCATAACTAAATAAAAGGAAAAATAAATCAAAATAATAAGAAAATGAATCAAAACGAAAAATTATAAAAACAAAATGAAAACAGAGAAATTTAAAATGAATAATTACAAAATAGAAAGAGAAATAGAAAAGCGAAATAGTAAAAACGAGATGTAAAGAGAGAAATGAAAAGGGATACAAATGAAAATGTAAAGAGGTTAATGACATGAAAAAGTGGATTCTGAAATGATATTCAATATATGAAAAGCGAAAAATGACAAAAGGTGATAATGAAATGAAATTAGATAAATACGTAAATAAAATAACAAATTCAAAAAATGCAAAAGAACAATAGCGAAATGAAGAGAAAAGGATAACAATTGAAAATAAGAGCAAAATGAAATAAACAAAATGAAATTAAAAAAGGAAGAAGAAAATAATTATAAAATCTAAATTGAAAACATAATTTAATCAGGACAAATAGATTTTCAAAATGGTGATCGCAAGACAAATACTTTAATAAAGGTTTATAAAAATATACTAATCAAGAATTATTTATACTTATCCTGTCACTGTGATTAAACCAAAAACTAAATGAACACATAAATAACAATTATAGTATAAAATAATCAAAATAAATTATTTATAACAATTATAAGTATCATTAACTCATTCTTTCTAAATCAGTTAGAGTAGATCGCACTTTTCTTCTCGAACAGACAGTCAACACTAACAGGCCATCAAGACATACATTAACTAAAATTTCGGCTCATTTTTTTTTCAGGCCATATAAGTAAAGTTAATCTCTTGAGACTCAGCAGAAGTTCGCGGTTATGAAATTGTAATACTTTTACTTTTCCATCTAAACTATCTTGTCACTCATTACACATCCCTATAACATTTCATACAAGAACGACTGTAGAAATTTACTTAAACTTTTTATACGTCTTTCTGTTTGATTTAATTTAAGATTCGTTATAGTTTTGATCTCAAACTCAAAATTTTACTGAGTATTACTCTCTCTCTAGCTCTCTTCCTCTGGCGTCAGTAACCCCACATAAAAACAAAAAATATGATATTCGTTTTGCAGTTTCTCATTTCCTAAATGTTTTCTATATATAAATGTTAATGTCTAATAATTATTTGCTGATGGTTAAAACACCCCTACAAGTGTTATGAAAATAACTTTACAATCACAGAAACAAACTGTGAGTCCCATTTGAAATTTAAGAGGTATTGTTTTGTAAAACGTTTAATTTTCTTTAATACATTTTTTGAGTGAAACAGTATTCTTTTTTTCAACAACATATATTGTGTACCTGTTCTTTAATTCCATCATTTTGATATTATCTTTATATCGTTAAAAAGACTTCATCTTTCAAATGTTGCTTTTAACATAGAAGTGTTATATTTCGTATTTATTCTGATTTAAATAAGCAGAAAGTAAAGAGAAAATAAACACCAAATTGCAAAACAAACGAAGAAAAAACAGAAAATAATTTAAAAATAAATGGTGACATACCTGATTAAAAGCAAAAAAGAAGCAGTAGAAATATAGCGAAAGAATAAATCCAGAATTAGAGTATTGACTAAATGAAGAATAGAAGAATTGAAAAACAGGAGTATAACAGAATAAAAGAATACACACAGAAACAGAGAAGGGAGAAATGAAATCATGAAATAAATGAATAGGTAAAATAGAAATATTAAAACACCGTATATAAAGAGGGATAATCATAAATACTACGTAGAAGAATTGTCTGAAACAATCCTGCACATATATAAATCTACCATCCGCCCGTGCATCAATACTGCTGCCATATCTGGTCGGATGTTCCTGCTATCCACCTAGGGGTCCTTGACAAAATACAAAGGAGAATCTCTAATGTGATCGATCCCGACTTAGCACCTCAGATACTGTCACTTTCTCACCAGCTCAATGCGGATTCTCTGTGCCTCTTCTACAAATATTTTCAAGGCTTCTGCTATGATTAACTTATCTCACTGGTGAATTTACTCGAGCCACAAGATTAACAACTAGGTCCCACCATTTTACTGTGAGACCAATAAAATGTAAACGCAAATTCTACTCCAACAGTTTCTTTTCTCGCACTTTCCGCCTGTGGAATTCCCTTCCGTTTAGCTGCTTCACCGACATTTACGATCTCCAAGAATTTAAATGTAAAGTCAATAGTCATCTCCTATCTCACTAACATGCGCCCTCTTTCGCATGCTCCTTTCTCCGTCTAGTCCACTCTCATCAGTATTCTCATCATTCTCTTACCCACTTCCTTACAGCCTTTGCATAAAAATAGCAGAAAAATGCATTCCTTGGGGCGATATTTTAATAAAAAGAAAAGAACTGAAAATATAATGATCAGATCTATGAAAAACAAGTCTGGTAGATGGTACTTTAGTCCTCATCTTTGGTAAAATGGTTCAGTTGCTAAATCGTCTTTTTAGTAATAAGACATTTTAATCCGTTTTCCTTCAAGCACAGTAGTAAAGTTGCAAAGTACAGAGGATTCTTGGGTGTAAAATAATTAAGAAACGTTATTGATGAGCAGAAAGAGAAAAAAAAGTTATCAGGAAGACAATAGATACCAATTAACAATACATTTAAAATTTTGCAGATTAAGTTTTATTGGAAAACATTGATCCGGAAGTGAATTTCATAAGCGAGAAATGCGAGCAAAAGAAACTGTTAGCATAGAACTTACGGTTACATCTAGCCAGGTCTAATGTAAAGTGACAAAATCTCGACTCTAGTATAGTACTGCGCATACATTTTTGAAAAATCTACGTACACTAGCGAATAGCTGGCCCAAACAATTACCATGAATGTATGGATAGAAAAGTTACTGTGAGGCAACATTACGTCGGTGGAGTGAAAATCGAAAAATTAAAATAAGCATAAAAACGAAAACGAAGGGAACTAAGTGAGAATAGAGAATGGAGAAATGTATATTTTTTTTATTTTTCTGTGTTCAACGGGACATTAGAAATAAGTAAGTAAACTAAAAGGCCATCAACAGAATGTAGCTAAAGAAAAAATCGACTAAAAATAAAATACAAGAAAACTGAATGCTTGATCATCAGGAAAAAGAGGATCCTAAGATTCCCACTACACGTTAGGCATAGTGAAATCAAGCAGATACAGAAATTTAAATACCTGGGAAGTGTTATAACTTCTTCTCCTTCTTCTTTTTTTTTATGTGCCATATCTCTTCAGTACGTAGACGATCATGGCCATCAACTTGTCTATATACCTTGTAGCTCAAAACATGCCTTCTCCTGTTACCCCAACCAAACCCCGATCTGCTATCCACCTGGCCAGGCTTTCAAATATGTTATCCGCTGCTTATTTCCGATATCTGACCTGTGAGTATCAAATTCTCCAAGACTACCTTCCGCATCACATGTCCCAAGAACTTTAGCTGTTTTCCTGATGCTCAGTATAAATTTTCTTTTTGTTTCCATCCTTTCTGAAACCTCATCATTGTTCACATGGTCGATCTACGATATCCGCAACATTCTTCTGTACAACCACATTTCAATTGCTTCAAGTTTTTCTTTCATCCTTGATGAGATTGTCAAGCCTTCACTGCCATTTTGAACAACAGATATCACATAGCAATCCAGTACTCTCTTCCTTGTTTCTAGCGAAATTTTCCTGTTACCGGATACTCTGCTTAGCTTCTGTAATGCGTCCTTGGTCATGCCAATTCACCTTCGGATGTCAGTGTAGCACTCTCCGTCTTCCGTTAGAACACTAACCAAGTACTTAAATTTTTGTACTTGCTGGATTTTAGTATCCACAACATGTAATAAGCCTGTCGGGCCCCTCTATTTGCTGATGACCATACATTCAGTTTTCTTCTTGTTTATTTGTAGTCCTTTCATTCTTCAGAGTGCGAAAGTGTGACACTGAAATCCGAAGGACTATTTGCATGGCCAAGGATACATTCCAAAAGCTACGCAGAATATTGAGACTCAGGAAGATTTCGTTGGAAACATAAAAAGAGTACCAGACTGTTATGTTATAATTGTCTTCCTGAATGATAACGAATGGTGGACAATTTTTCTTGAGAAGGATGCTGAGGATACCAATGAACCGAATATTTGAGCAACGACAAGGTTTAGGGGAGAACGCAAACGAAAAGTAAACTCATACCTTTAATCAGAAAGAGAAAGCTGAGGATTTTTTGGAAATGTAATCAGGAAAAGACATTGGTGATCCAATACTCACAGGACGGATAAAAGGAAAAATAGACAGGGTAAGCAGCGCAAGACATAATTGATGGGATTCAACAAGTGGATGGCGGAAATTTGTTCGGAAGAGATACCAAGAAAAATAAATGTTAAGAAAGACAAATGGAAGTCCATGATCGCCTACGTATTGAAAAGACATAGAAAAAGGAGAATATTGTTTTAAAACAATTGAAAAAAAAATTATTAACACGTATTAAGATTAGTTATATCCTCTCGTTTTGTGAGTTTTACAATATATGCTGAATTTAACTTATTTATATGGCTCTTTTGTTTTTTGAACAATTCTATCATTAATATAATAATAGTTTTAGCTATTAACTTATTTGCTTTATAGATAGATAGATAGATAGATAGATAGATAGATAGATAGATAATATAAGTAGAATGTTCATGGATGGACGTTGTGATGCAGTGGATATCGACTCGGAACGACAAAATCGGGGGGCCTAGTGCGAATTCCGGTTGAATCCACTGCAGTTACTTACGCGTTAATATCCTTGGGAAAAAGTATTAATCCGTCCCTTCATTTCAGTCATAGGTTAAATGGTAAAACAGATTGGGTTCTGTAACTTTGGCTGGCAACCAGACTACCAGAGCAGTGAGTGGCGACCTGTTGCGAGATAATTGAAAAAATGACTAACTAAGCGTTGTGGAGCGCATGCAGGGCACAGTGAAAACAATAATATCACTGTTGGTCGTCCACTGCATCTCTGACTGGCTCCGGTATGTTTCTCCTATGTCGTGCCACCGGTGAGTGAGTCTGACGACGGTACGCAACTCTCCCTCACTTAAATTTAACTAAAGCTCTATTCATGACTTCTACTAGAAGTCGTGGTTTTTCTCGCCTGCAAGGGACTAACATCATATATATGACCAACATCATATATGTGCATTTGTGTGTGTGTGTATATTTTTTGGATACGCCGGAAAATAAGTATTTTGCGTGGTTCTACAGAAGAATGCTGAAGATACCATGGAGAGAACATGTGAGGAATGACAGGATTTTGCAGAGGATTCAAACGAAGAGGAAAGTCATACTTGGCATCAGGAAAAGACAACTGCTGATGTTTCTGAAACAAGTAATAAGTAAGGAGTGCTTGGTGAATCTGATGCTCACGAGACAGAGAGAGGGAAGAAAATACAGCGGTGGGCAGCGCGAGCCTTACTTGCTGGGCTTGGGCAGGTGAATGCCGGAGAAGTTTCTGGGAGATATAGCAAGAGGAAAGATGTTAAGAGTGACGAGGGAAATCCATGATCACCTACGTATTGAAATGACGCAGAACATGAAGAAGAAAAAACCCTGCGCACAAGTAGTGGTTTTGCCTTGACTGGGGCGAAATGATTAAAAAGAAAAATATAAAAGACTAGATTAGAGATGTATTAATGATGTCGGTTGGAGTTATTTCATAGTTGGTGGCACAAAAGTAACGGAGAAGTTTAAACACAATGTTATTAGAGTTGTTACTAAGGAATGAATATAATTAAAACCGTTATAATGAGAACGATAAGGGTTGTGGACTCATCTTACAAAGAATTTTTTTGGGGGGGGTCTTTCACATAACTTCGCGTCACACATAATAATCAAGAGAGTTACAGCATGGGGAGTCATGTGGAAAGAACTAAGGGCTGATGTCGTCACAAAAATTATCCGATAGCCATCACTGTATTTTCGCGCTTGTGAAGCATAGTTCTGTTTCCGGACATAGTGTCTTCCAGCAGACATCTTCTTTACTCTGGACGGCATTACCTCCTCAAAGCACTAGATGTTGGCTACATATTGAGTCCCGTAGAAATATGAACGGAGTCATACCGCTGCCGTTACTAATGACCAGTACAAACATCTTCGTAAACACCATTAGACTCATCCAATTTTTTCCAAATTATCTGCATTGTCTTCACTCAAATGTTCTGAAATATCATGTCGCTTCCAAATTTCTAGTGGAGCGATTGCCTCATGGATTTCTTTAGCTAATAGACGGTGCTCAACTGAACCTCTAATATTTTACAGTCGACAAAATTGAAAAGCAATCAACGCGGATGCGCGAAATTAAAAATATAAATTGGCGAAAATTTACCAATACATTCTTTTTCTGAGATGAGATAGTGTAAGTATATACTTCATTTGGACTGTTCCCCCTGATCTTTATTGTCATATTCACGACGTTCCGGCCGTTCTATTCTCCGCCCTTCTTTAGATGATATGGGCTGAAATTTATTTAGTTCACGGAGGTAGATTGTTCTAATGTTTTGTGCCATGCCCTTTTGAGATAATTCCAGTTTCATTTATTTTCTTTTAGTTACTCACCTCGCATAAATTTTGTTTTCTTCAAGTAACATTTTGAATTAATATATAACTCATGTTTCAGTATTTTTGTTTTTACTAAATCTGATATTACAATCATTGCTATTTATGCCTTTCACTATTTCTCTGCATTATATTTTATAGTGTATTCATCTATGATTTGCTGGCTTAGAAAAACTCTGTGGCCTAACCCAGAGGATTGGTTGAGTAATCCCAAAAGGTTTTTATGACCCTAACAGTTGTGAGATCAATATCTGGGTACGGAGAGAATAAAATCATGAATAGTTGAAATACTAAAGAGCTTTAACTGAAACTGATAGATCCCGAAAATATCATGGTAAGTAGAATTCTGAACAAATTTTGAGGGCACAAAATCCAAAATATCGAGAAAATAACAATAAGGATGGCGACAACAATCCGAAATATATATATATATATATATATATATATATATATGATATAAAGCCAGATAATGCCTTATAAACAGAAAATTTCAATTTCTTGTTAATATCTATTTCTGTTCAGAAAACGTATCGTAATGTAAACAAAGGTAAACAGACAATGTTACGCCAGTTCCAAAGATTTACGAAATGGATTAACAACCGATACATTTATTTTATTTATTTGAAATTAATTTTAATAGATACTCGTATTCGCGTAGAAATTCTGTTTTTAATGAAACATGACATTCATAAATATATCTCTACCGGTCTAAATATTTTTTGAGAAATTTTATTATGAAAATATGTGTTATTCGAATAAAATTCGAACCTGAGACCCCTCACAACATAACGAGAACCCTCTACTGATCTGAGTCGTCTTAAACTGTGAAATCATTCGTGGTCAAGGGGGTAAGACGCATCTTTGGTATATATGTATACATGCACATTGGATATGAAATCTGATATTCTAAAATAATTTCTTAGGGCTCGGTTGTTGAATCCAATTCCAAGATCCATGTGGTTTCCTTGCAGAAATAATTCAATGCTCGAGTAATGGAACCACAGTTAAAATGTGTTTGGAAAAGGACAGATGTCATGCCCTACGCCTCAGATTCAAATTGTGTTTATCACTTAACTTTTGTTTTGCTATTCACCTTCGCATTTTGTTCTTGGTTGTTACCCGAAGCTGCTCGTACTCAACACATTCCTTTCTTCCTTGCAACAGGCGGCATTTCCTTTCGTCAGCTGCCTGCAGTTTTGCACGGATTTTCCCATTGTTTAACATTCGAATCTTCTCTTCCGTTGCCTTTTCTTTCGCTGTTTTATTTTAATTTTAACCCTTCTGACTAAATTAATTCTTTTTAAGGAATTTTCTTTATCTGCTGTCAATGGAGGCTTATGTTTGTGTTACTATTTTCTACTGTTTAATCTTTTTTTTAAATGAATTGTCTTAGCTTTGACTAACTCAAGGCCAACATTGAGAAATTCTACAGCAAAGGACGGCTGCTGCAATTGAAATTCAGCGTTAAAACTCTTTACGTTTGAGCCAATGACTAACACTGACTTATTTACTTAGTAGCTAAGACTTGATTATCTTAATTACAAAGCAAACAGTACCTATTTATATTTATATTACCTTCAGTTTACGAGCTATTTATTTGTTCATAATTGTATATTTTTTCCGATTATATTGATGCAACACATTCACTGTTTAAGAAAATAAAAAGATAGCAATTCAATATACTAGTTAAAATATCGTTTATATTAACAAGAAAAACTAGTATAGTTTTAAGTTATGCTATATTTATAATTAAAGATGGTATGAAGTTTGCGCTCAGGCATGCAAAAAAATGTCGCCTAATGCTGTTGAACTAAGTAAATATCTATATATATATATATATATATATATATATATATATATATATATAGCTCTCTCTCTCTCTCTCTCTATATATATATATATATATATATATATATATATCAACAACATTCTACAAACAAACACAATTAGGTAACGGAAATGAGAAATCGGCACTCAATTGCTTAAACCACCTGACAAGGATACTGAACGGCATATAAAAATTTAGGTTACAAATATCTACCGTCAAAGAGCTGAATATAACATCAGAGATGTATACATATATAGTAGCATCCAAAATTAGCGAACAAAGGTGAAAAATTCATTATCTGCAAAACTACTCATCGAAAGTGCGTATAGGTTTCACTGCTAGAAGACCTGAAGAAATTCATAAGTCTCTATATGTTTCCATTTTTTTAACTTCTCACAGTTTCATTTCGTGATATTCTCAGTATCCTTCTGTAGAATCACCTTTCTGCTGTCTTAGAGCATTATCCTGTATAAACACGGGAGTGTCAATGCAACAATTTTGCAACACGGGTACAACGTGACGTTCTAATATTTATATTACTCACGTATTTAAATGTACGATAGGCGTAGTTCTAAGCGCATCAGTCATTCTAAAGACCATTATACTGCCCCCACGAACCTTCAGTGTTTTTTTGTTACAATTTTTATTCATTGCTTCACCAGTTAGTCTTCGGATATATTACTTGCCATCACTCTCAAACAAATTGAATTTTGAGTATATGCTTCTTCGCGAAAGCTAACATTGCTATTTTATTTTTGTTACTGATCAGTATCTTTTTCTTAAGACTGCACGCAAATCGGCCAATTTGGTGTAATTGTCTCAACGCAGTTTGTTGAAACATTGGTGTCGTATTTAATGTTTTCATAAATGTTTCCTGCATTTCGAAAACTATCTTTCAGTGCGAGTCGGTGCATTATCCTTTCTTGCCTGACATTTGTTTTTCGATGACGTCCACGTATTTTCTTATTGCTTGTGGTAACGGTGTAACTTCAAAATTATGCTAACAACACTTTTCGAACGCTTTACTTTGTCAGCAATTTGTTGTAGGGTATAATTATTTTTTCTAAGTTTCACAATTTTAGATTTAGTTGAAGAATAAATGGTGGAAACTGGTGCAGTAATATTAAACGACCGTCAGATATATTATGTTGAAAAACATTTACCAGAAAAGCGGAAGATCAAACTTTCACTTGTTTTCATTGTTCTCTAATTTGGGACTCATGAAAAATAGTAAATGCGTGATAAATTTTTTCTGGTATTTCTGTAACCTGAAACCTAGTGAAATATTTACGGATGTGTATGTCTAGTATCAGTAAAGATTTCATGCGATCTTGATGGTTAGTTTTGGAGATACGGAGTTTTCATTTTTGTTTCTGAATTTTGGACGCTACTGTATACATACCTTTGTGTGATTGTGGTAAGGATCCATTAAGGGTTCTGTTACAAATCTATGAGTTTAATACAAACAGAGCATAACAATTATGCCCTGGAGTATGTTATTCATAAGTAAGCACTGTGTGACACCGAAAGGCGAAGGTGCATTGGCTTAGCGAGTTATGCTTTCCAAAAACTAAATACAATATAAAGAAACACGGAAATTTTGTTTGAAATAAAGAAAATATCTAAGGCAGATGAAATGTGGTTCTACAGAAGGATACTGAGAATATCATGAAATAAAACTGTGAGTAAAGACGAAGTTAAAAAAAAGAAACATAATGACACATATGCATTACATCAGATATATGCTGAAATATCTAGGGAACAATGAGGAAAGCGTGCTTGACAAATATAACACTCACGGGAAAGATTGAAAGCAAGAGGGAAAAAGAAAAACAATGTATACTTTACCTCAGAAGATTTAGTAAATCAATGATAGGACAGGGTTTCGGAAAAAACTATTACGAAAAGATAAGATGTTGTGGAATGTCATCTTCGCTAAAGTTCTGAACTAGTACGTCATACATAGTAATAAGCATGTTTGAATGTTTAGTAGAATACTGTTTAGAAAAGAAAGCAAAAAGTAAAAAGTTATTTAGTGCAAAAAATTGCGAGATATTGTGAGGGGCCACGATCACCTACAAGCTGAAGAGAGACGACACATAGCAGAAGCCGAACCTTGGTAAATTACCGTCAGAACAGAGTTTTAAATATTTAGCAAAAAGAATTATAAGCTAAGAGCTAAAAAAACCTTTTTCATCAACCTGAAAAATACATCACAGAGAAGAAGAACAAGCTTGTGAAAGTAGTTGGCATAAAAGCAGTTAGGAGATAGATAGCAAAAAGAAAAACTTTACTTATTTTAAATAGTCGTATAACACGATCTCTTGCAACGTCTAGACAACCCGCCTGATATTTGGCTGATTTCGCCCACGTTGAGTTGTTGCCCTCGGATTAACCAAGCAGGACTGCTTATTACCATTTGATGAGGATTTTTCAGACTTACGAGGGATTAATAAATGATGAAAACTAAATATAAGACCGCAATGACATGGTGTAGATTTATATATACTTATATATATATATATATATATATATATCAAATAATAAAGTAAAACGCAGATCAGCATAAGTTACGGAAGAGAAATATCAGTTGGGTGGTATTTCAGTAGAATATTTGTGTTGTATAATTTCTGTGAGACGATCAGTTGGCTGAATTTGGCAATATCTCTAATCATCTTATTTCTAGCAACAGGTGAGTTCTTAGGCTGACTGTGTTTTAAATATCCTACCAACATCTTTTAAGACACGGGAGCCGACTTACTAATTCTCGTCTTGCATTTGTTAAACAGTTCCCAAACCGGTGTGATAACATAGGGTTGTAAGGCTTTCATTTCTCTCACTGTATAACTTTTACCAGCTCGAAATGAAAACAATTACTTTTAACCATTTCAATTTTCAATAATAAACACATTCCCTTAATTTGTCTGCCTTCTCTTATCAACTGTCCTGGTAACTCAGTACACAGGAAATTGTTAAGGTCTCATTTCGTCCTAGGTTCGTCCTAGGTTCACTCATCGTCAAAACCCATTGACAGATATTTTGTCTCCAATCATTTTGACGAATTTGCTTGAAAATACTTTTATACTCAGTAAAATTTGCACATAGGTTTTTCACTCGTTAACACTTCGGCTAATTTTTTTCTCCTCGTGAAAATCAATTATAACTAATACAGGTCATCTGAAAATAAGATGACAGTCGGATGTTGTGGAGGTCCATGTTTACCAGCGTTTTGAAGAGGTACGATATATTAAAAAATAAACGATATTTTTTAAACTATTGCTAAGACAGAGTTTACGAGATATGCCAAAATTTATAATAGCTGCAAAAACAGGTCCTAGTAGAGAGCCATGATTGTAATTAAAGAAAATATTTTAAGATTCAAATAACTTTAGAAGTACTAGGTTTTTCCACTTTTTGGTTTATATTTCTTTCAGGTCTTTTGAATAGAATGAGGGGTACATTTCTTGTTTCCTGTTTAGGATTGGGTTTTTGGTTTATTCTTATATATAATACAAACTTTTTTCTCTAAGAAATAAAATACAGAGATGTTGTATTCTTTTGCTTGCCTTATGCGGAAGACATATATCAAATAGACTAATTTAAACGATAAAGTATTTTGATTGTTTCAGGTTCAGCTTCCAGCAGATAGACTCTGTTGTTAAGTTTTTGATTGTGGATATAATTAATATTTTTAGAGATTGTATAAATTGCCTTATTTTTATGTAATTTCTACCTATAATTACATCAGCTGTGTGATCTGAAAGAGATAGAGCTTTTAGAAAATAAACTATTTTCTACAAGTCTATTCCTATAGATTAACTGCTTTATAAACCAGAGGTGTCTTTTCTTTGATATGAGTTGTATTTTTAACTTTAATTCCATCAAACTTCCGAAAATAATTCAAATGTTTCTATGAAAATATCAAAGAAAAGATAAGGCATTGACGAGAAAAAATAATATTTAGACTAAATCATCTTGTTGGCACATAACGATAAAAACAAGACTAGAAATCTAGTTAAAGAAATGACTCTTCTTTAATATGATTCATCTTAAAATAGAACTTTTTCCATTCAACATGACATTTAAGTCTAGTATGCACAAAAGATCCTTTGTCTAGCTATATATTCACTGGACATTTCATTGGGTGCATCTAAACGAGTTCTCTTTTACAAACATTTTAATCAACTAATGACTAAGCAATAATTTAATGAGAACAAACATTTAAATATCCGATTAGGTGATTTATCTTTCAAGCATTTGTAACGAAAATAAAGGTAAAAAAACCATCAGTAAATCCCGGGCCTAACTAAGGAAACAACAATCTCTAGGCAAAATTCGACTAAATTTATTAATATAGTCTCCTTCTAGGGCAATACACTGATTCCAGTGCTTCTCTAAATCATTTATGTAGAACTATTTATCTTTGGCCTCAAAATATGTCTCATTTTCCGATATTCCCTTTCTCATTAGAGCCAAATCTTTTTCCGTGGAGCATTCTTTGAGATCAGCAAACAGCCAGAAGTCGCTGGGGGCCAGATCTGAAAAATAAGTTGTATACGGTAGAAATTTAAAGTGCAATTCATATAGTTTTGCTATCGTTGCGATCGACTTGTGACACGTTGGTGAAAGATCATTAATCCCTTCTTCATATGTGGTTGTTTGTTATCGATTTCTACCTTCATATGTAAAAATAACGCTTTATAATATTCGCTATTCATGATTTTTTCTTTCTCAAATTTATCGATGGACAAAATTCATTTACCTGCTGATGTTTGCGCATTTAGTCACTTTGAACGGTTTTCAGCTACTGTTGTCCACTGAGATGACTGACGATTTGACTCTGGCGTGAAGTGGGGGATCCATGTTTCCTCCGTTGTCACATAGTTACGCAAAACCCCTTCTTGTTGCGTTGAAACATTTGCAATCAACGCTCTGAATTGTTAACGAGTTGTTGTTTTTGATCGACTGTGAGCAAACGCGGAACGCCCTTTGAATACAGCTTTCTTATTGACAAATGTTTATGCAAAATGTTGAATACACTCTCTTTTGATATGTTCAACTCCTCGGTTGTCTCACGCAACCTCAATTTAGTATCGGCCAAAACGTGTTTTGGCTTTTTTTTTTTGTAATTTCCGAGAGAAATGCCGATTTATGGCAACCTGAACATCATTTGTGTTGGTACGACTTGTTTAAAGTCATTATAAAGTCTTTCAACTGTAGTTTCCGACGGAACAGAGTCTGAAAAACAGTATTTTTCTCATCAACATACCAAATTATGATTTTTTCATTGTCTTGAAAATTTGTAACCGTAGCTTTATTTAAAAAAACTGTAATAATTAAACTAATAATTCGATTAGGCTCAAATTTCGTCACATTCAATTTGATGGTTAGTGCTTCATAACAATCATATGGATTTTTTTATTAGTGGGGACATCTGTATGTGAGACTTTGAACTTATTGAGTGATGTGATAATTTAGCTGATTCTAAAAGCACTGTACTCAATGGTGCACGATTGGCAATTATGATTACTATAAATCCGGCCGATATACAAAGAAATTGACATTTTTTGTATTTATTCTGAGATGAGTAATTTTTTAAGATTATCGAAAAGTACTCATATCATATAAAATACAAAAAACATGACAAGTTGCACAAACCCAGTAATATAATTCAGCTGTCAAAATCCATCTGACGTTGCATATAAAATGGGCTCTAAAATTGCACCATTAAAGTCATTCCGGACGATGGCGTAGTTGGTTATTCATGTGTTAGCATTATCTAGTGGTCATGAGTTCAACCGTTGGGTCTGGTAGTGACAAACCAAATCCAGCATGAAAGAACAATAACTGATTTCACAGGATATTTTGGAATAATCAATGAAATAATCCATATCAGCTAATCTATGACAATGACCGTTTTGTCAATTATAACATCTATATCAAAAAGTGCAAAATAATTCCAAAGTTGAAGAAGTTAACTCTTAACTGTCACTAGGATTTACGAAGAATTGTTATGAGAAAAGAAGTCGATTCACTAGCAATTCCGTGGGCGGATATTCCTTGTTGATCAAAAGACTTTTTAGCAAAATGCACAGTCTAGTATAAGCTGACAGAAATGCAACAACAGCTCAAATTTCTGTTCTTCACGGAGTTAAAAGCAAGAGCATCTTTGAAGTCACAAGTTCGAGCTACAACAGCAGAAGATCATTTAAAATCTTGTTTGGTCTATTCTACCGGAAACACCATATTTGATTTACAATATTTCTCTAGACATTCATAAGTTTTTTTTTTATTTCTTTCAGGAAAATAGTTTTTGCAATTTTACTAAAAGTAATCGCCTTTTCTAGCACTTAGATCTCCCTCTAACTTAATTTCACAGGTAGATTGAAAAATCAAATTGTTGATTATATGATTACTTTCTCTTTTTATTCATTCTCTCATCATTATATTTGTTGCTGCTGTTGAAACTATTCAGGTGATGTGTTTGTGTTATTTGGTAAATTTCTTTCAATGTATCTGGCATGCTAAATATATCCCTGACGCATCCTGTCATTATTTAAGCTCTCTCTATATTCGGACTATTGCTCCCATCTCTGTTGTGCTCAGGTCAATATAATATTGAATTCCGAATCAAACACTTTATTAAATATGTGAAGTAGATCGTTTGCGGTTTATTTTCCTCGTCCCTGTTTTTAGATTAGTAGAGTTATCACGTGGAATTCCTAATCAAATATTTTATTCAATCTCCTAGGGTAAATTATTCACATTTTACTGACTATCTTTTGCTTATTTTTAGTAATTCTCAGCTGGGCCAGGAAGTGCTACTTGGAGTCATTGGAAACAGTGCAAGCAATAACTGAACGGTAATAAAAATAGAAACTAGAAAAGCTACCTACTTACATTAAATAATGGGTTCATTTCTGAATCCCCTGTACGCTACCCGGATTGATCTATATACACCTCATGAATATCAGAAAGCATAAACGTTGTAACGTTACGATAATAACAACAAAAATGAGGCCAATATTCCGAATATAATTAATGTAAATAATAAATCCTCATCAAAGAATTATAGACAAACTGTCACATTTTGCAATTTTGCCCGCGACAATCAATTAGAATTATTTCACCTCCATAATAATATCGGAGTAAAAAAAGTTTTTGCTATTATTATTATTATTATTATTATTATTATTATTATTATTATTATTATTATGCCATGTTTTCATTATAAATCGATTTTTGTTATGGTTGCACTATCTACCAAGTCTGCAGGAAGATCTAAGGCAGGTAGTAGTGTGTTGTTATGACTCCATTTCATATTTTTCATATCTCCTTAACATCCCTAGCGTTACATAGACAAAGTTTTCTTAGTGGGTAGGCTGTACTTAATAGAACAATTTTTGTATATCTCTTAAAATGGGGTTTCCAGGCATTCTTTCAATTTTTTTAGTGCAGCCACTATCACTGGTACGATACTTGTTTTCAATTTCCACATTTTCTATTTCAATTTTCAAATTTTTTTTATATTTTGACAGTTTTTTTTATTATAATTACTATTATTATTATTATTGGGTTAAAGAGCTATATGCCAACCAAGTGAGGTTTGGATACAAATATGCTACGCAAAATATTCTCATTATGATAACTAAACTTGTAAAATATATCATGCATATGCATCATAGTTAAAAGTGCATGTTATGGCGACAGACTGAGAAAAATCATAACATAAACTTGCGGGTGTATTAGTTAGCAAGCATTGGTTCTGTGCACCGAGCATTTGTCCGATGCTGCAAGAACAAATCTTCAGTTTCAGTGTTTAATCTTGCATTAGGTAACCAACAAAGGGTATTCGATCTGTCTACATCTGCTTGTTTGGCAATGGAAGAGTATTTAAAAAGTTTACTTGCCATTGTTCCTGTAAATGGTCTATTTCATTTGTTTTGCCATAATTTAAAATTTCTTTGCTGCTGCCGTATTTGTATTATGATTTATTTGCTCTTCACATTTGTCGGTTTCCTTTATTAGTGAATGTTTATTAATGCCTTTTGGTTCTTTTATACAAACCATAATCCAGTTCTCAGTAGTTTCTAGTTATGTTTGAAGACCAATTGTTGTAGTTTTGTAAGACATTTCTAGTTGAAATACTATATCTCTTTCAGATCTGGACACATAATCATTCTCGTTTTGACATTCATTCACTTAATGTCAGATATGCTTAGTTAAATATGTTGAATCTGTATTGATCAAAAGGGGCAGTCAAAATATTTAAGATGAATATTCTGCTGTTTTAGTAATTCAGACCAGTATAAAATTGACACGCCTGTATCTTTACATTTTTATTTTTAATATTACTGTTGTTTTTGTTGTTAATAACTGCAGTATTTCAATATTCATCGACATTAGTCTGTACCAGCTTATCCATCACACTTAAATTCGTCAATATACTGATTCTTACTCGTATTCCTTGGGCCGTGTACCTTCAGAATATAAGCGAACATAGCCTTACATATCCCCTACCCTTTATAGCTCTTAGCAGATTTTCTCTTCTTATATCTCACAAACTCTGCTTTGTCATTCATTTGCTCAAACCCATCAAATATGTCACAACTTGCTTTTCTGTGTCTCACTTGCCATATGTGATTATCAGATTCTCGAAAAACTTCGCCCTCATTACGCGTCCCAGAAACTCCAGCTGTCTTTTTATGATGTTAATGTATCAGTTTTCTTTTCGTTTCCATCCGCTCCAAAACCCCATCGTTGTTTACATGTTGGGCCCATTGTATTTTTTTCTTATGTGGAACCACATTTCCGTTGTTTCTAGTCTTTTCTTCATTCTTGATGAGATTGTCCAGCATTTGTTGCCATCCTGAACGACATATCATATAACAATGCTGGCAACGGTAAAATGTTCACCCGGAAAATATTAAGAAGAAGAAAAATATGTCCATCATAAAAAGCGGCCAATGAAAAATGCATGTTAATTGACAAGATGCTGCACGGCTGTATCAGATTGCGTTTCCAACAGAACGCAACTGAGCCATTCAAAATTATATGTTGTTTATCATTTCGTTGCTGAGAGAGAGGCCGTGGCTCCACAATATATGGATTGACGAAGACTGAGATCTGTACGTACGCTTGACCACCATGAACAAATTCTACAGACAACGAGTCAGGTATCAGCATCTTTCAAGTGGCCCTAGTACGTCGTATATCTAATAGTATCGCATGGAGTGTATTCAAGACCAGCTCATGCATCTGTACAATTTGCAAAGTGTGCAGTGTCATTTGGCCTCTGAACACTCACCACGGAAGTTACTAAGGAAGACTTGTCTGTCCACTCTTCAGGGGTTAGGAAAATTTAGTGACAACATTCTATTTACATTATATATATATATATATATATATATATAAAACTTTAAAACAAAAGGAAAAGCACGTAGGTAAGCTGCAAAGACCTAATCCTAATTAATATTAAAACTGATCAAGGTGGAGGGCTCAATGTAATTTGTATTTAAATTACAGATCCAATTATAAAATAAAATAAATTCCGATGTTCAAATCAGTTATATGGGCATTTCTACATGAAATTCCTATGATAAATATCACGTATCACCAGTAACATCTTTATTACAAAAGTCAATTTACAAATTAAACCGAGATATTACACCGGCGGAAGTTCCAAAAAATATAAATTTAAAGGGAAATTTAAAGGGGTGGGATTATCTGTCTGCTTATTTATTAATCTCAACCCTTTAATTTTTCCGTGATGTATATTTTTTAGCTTCCGCTGGTGTAATGTCTCGGTTTATTTTGTAAATTGATTTTTGTAATAAAGAGGTTTCTAATGATACTTGAAATTTCTCTTAGGGATTTCATGTAGAAATGGCCATACAACTGAACATCGGAATTTATGTTATATATATATATATATATATATATATATATATATATATATAATGATCATCTTTTACGAAGTAGATTTAATGTGCCGATAGTCTCTTGAAAAAGCAATTACAAATTTTAAAATGATGTCATTTGCATAATTCTACCTTGGATTTGATATTTTCAATGTCAGTGTTTCTTATGCACATCTATATGCAACTTTTTAGATGACTTCAATGTCGCATTCTTACTCAAGAATATCCCAACGTTATCGAGCAAGCGAACACATGCGCAGGCAGCCAGCAATACTGCTACGATTCGGCAATTTATAAATATTCCCTCCAGTTTGCTCACACAAGAGTGTCGAAAATAACCCACACGAAAAATCTCAAAGAAAAAAAATATATAAATATTAGAGACAAATTGTACATATAAATAAATAAATAAATAAAAATCGAAGGTGAACAAAATTCTTCGGATAAAAGATAGTTTCCTATCACTAAAAGATTTTTTCTTTCTTTTTCTGAATGCGTCTATTCTAGACGGAATAAAACCACAACATCGACTAAGATAGATTTTTTTCAGAAATACAAGTAGTAAATAATGGAGGTAAAGATTTCTTAAAATTATAAAAGATAGGTTAAAAAAATGTAGACCATTCTTTTAATCGATAAAAATGTCTCAGATCGAAATTTTCTCGTTTGCTATATTTAGAATGATGCGCCAGATATTTCTATTTTCGATTCCTTTACATACACATTTTATTGTTTTCCGTAGCCTATAAGACAGACTTTAAAAAAAGCGAAATAAAATGAAATAAAATATAAAAGCGATTCCACATATTAAATTTCTTTCTATACATCGATTATATGGACAGCAAAAATATTTTGCAATAAAGTAGGAAATTTTGGAATTTGCTATCGCGAAAAATGCAATTATATAAAAACAGTGATGTATTTTAGAGCTACATCGGTCAAACACACATTCTCATAGACAATAATTCAATCTAAATGTTAGGTTTGTCAGTTCATGCTTTATTACTTTTATTTATTGAACACTGTGTATTTTGTCTATCGGCATGCACATTCGTAAAATTCTAGATGAGAAAATGTCTTCTCTGACAGGAATTGAACATGGCTCCCTCCTGGCAGCTGAAATATGTTCTTTACCATTCGGCTACAAAGAACATAAGCATTTTCGTTTTTGACTGTAAGCAAATGATCTTCACTCAGATTTTCTCAAATGTTCATATCTGTTCAGTTTCGTAACCGACACGGAAACAAAACAATTTGCAAAAGAATACTGGATTAAATTATTTAATCCATACAAGAAGTGTCCACTATAGTAACGTTTGAAATAATAGAAATCTCGGATTAAAAATAAGTCTACCGTTTCTTTAGAAAATGTCTATCGGTCTGTTTGTCATGAGAAAGCTTTAGTGGATGTTTTAATGTATCACAGACATGGGGACATGAAGTTGAATGATTATATCGAATGAACTACTGTTGCTAGAGTCATACGACAAGGATCTGAAGGTAAAGACAAACACTAATAAACACGACAAATATAAAATATTGATTGTGCACTCGGTTGTATATTATCTAGTGTCTGGTCAAGTTTGTGATCAAAACACAACATAATAATGAAAATGAACATCGACAAAGAATCATTGATATTATATTCTGAACCTTATTAAAATGTGTGGAATGCCACCAAAAAAAAATCGTACACTGCATTCAAATCCAAAAACTTTAATATTACATCAAACTATGCTACAATAGTCATAGCCATAGAGGTTTTTGAAGTTTCCGTCTCTTTAAAAGTGTCCATATAGGTAGAATGACAAAATATCCACTTTATTTTTACAGGTTTACAGTTTAAACCCGCAGAATCAAAAACCGACAGTGTTCCTGGGCATGACAGAAGACTGCATCCAGCAGCAAGGCCTGTGTTTGGGAGGTGCTGAGGAGCATGGAACCAGCTCCCAATTGGTATTGTTTCCAGGTCCACCCTGACCCGGAGTGGTAGCACCTGTTATAGTCCCAGCTATGGGCGAATACCTAACCCAAAAACTGGGGTCAAAACACTGGGAAAGTATAAAAATATACTTTTATATAAAACACTATGAAAGTATAAAAATACACTTTTATAGAAATATATGCATAAAATAAGACATTTATAGAAAAATATACATTTTTGAAGGAAAATATTGTCAACAATACATTTTCAAAGGAAATAATTACTCTCAGAAAAACATTTTTGAATACAAAACTAGAAAATATTTTCAGTTTTCTAAAATAAAAAAAAATACAAAGAAAAACTTGTTCATTAAAATCTGACTAAATCAACTTTCTCACTATAACCGAACATTAGAAAAAAGAAAAATACCTTAAAACCAAAACTTTTGAGAATTAAATAACCAACAGGCGTTGATATGCCGTTAAATAAAACTCAAAACTCCAGGGAAACTATCACTGTCCTTTTCTTGTCAATATGCGTGTAATTTAATGTTTGGCGACACCTCTAACTATTCACTGCAATACAATAGATGGTCGCGTCAACACAGTAGAAAATCACTGTCCCATATATATTTCTGTTTCTATTCTTGGCTGACACGTGAAAGAAAAAATGGCAGTAGCTCTAGGGCTGACCCGGTCAACAGACTCAGAAGGAAGGAATTGCTTGTGAATCTTTCTTTTTTTGAATTCTGTTGTCTTCCAGACATCGTAAAATGCAATCAACATTATTTTTTCAGGTAAATAAAAATAAAACAATGCTGATACCATTTGTGATTAATACGCATGATGGCAGTCGTGTTTGTTCAAATGTTCCTTTTTTATTATCGCTAAATTGCCATAACGTCTTGTCGAAAGATAGCGCATTGCTTTTCACGTTGTCTTAGAATTCAAATTTTGTATCTCAGGCAGATGTCCATTCAGTTTAAGAGAGTGAAATATGACCTATTTGTTAATCCATAACTAGTGGGGAAAATGATAAAATGTATTTTTCACCAGGGTATTAGTATAAGGTAACAAAAAAAACTTCAGGTAATTAACAGGTTGTAATGATGATGGTGTAAGTTAGTTGGTTGATTATGTTCAGCGCCATATCAACTACTATGGGTTGTTTAAGGCCTAAATCTAAAATATATAGGATACAGTTTTATAGCTTTAACTGAATATATTTTGAAAGTACTTATATACGTTTAATTACAGATAATATGCGTGGTTGGTTATTTTGTTATAAAATGTGTTCTTAGTAATCCTACAATAAATATATTAGTGGTCATTTTACTGTAAAATCTATAGTCGGTCATTTTAGTATAAAAAGTAGTGTCATTAAATTTATTAAAAAGATGTATCGTTGTTCATTTTACTATAGAATCGCATTGTTGGTTATTTTTAAATAAAAATCTATTGCTAGCATTTTACCATATATTCAACTAGATTGAGTATGACGATAAACTACGTCCGGCAGAAAGGCATCTGATCTGGAGATGGAAGTATTGAATAGCGAAGAACCACCTATTAATTTCTGTCTACCCAAACCCGCAGTGGTAACACCTGTTAGTGCCCCAACTATGGGCAAATAGTAAAACCTCAAACGAAAACAAAACAATAGCAAAGTACAAAACACATTTTTATAGACTTCTAGTTTTTGTTCGCCACTACTTTTGCCAGATATTGAACTCAAAACTCTTCGGATCAAGTAACTGGTTATAACCAACGCTTTTCGCGATCCGGTCTTTGAAGAAAAACCAGGGGATTGAATTTTGTACCTCTTTGATTTTGAAATCTCACTATATATATCTCACATTTTCAGCCATCTCTTTTGCTCACATCAATTCATTCTGTCTACTTTCAGTAATTTGTTTTTGTGTTTCTTTATTCAGTCAGTGAGTTAAGTGCCATACGTGATACACCCTTGGGCGATCATGTCTCGAAAGAAACATGGCTGACTGGGCAGTACATTAACCCGCAGTAGATTGCCATTACATTCTGCGGGAGACCGGTTGGCAGCCAAGGCTATAGAAACCAATCTGTCCGGCTATTTAACCCATAAATGGAGAAAAGAGACAGATTAATACCTTTCCCAAGGGTATTTGCGCATAAGGGAAGGCAAGGAATTCAAGTGAAATTCGAACTCGGATCCCCGATTTCTCGTTCCAAGTCGATATCCACTTCACCACAACGCTCATTCGTTAATTTATTACGCTATCAAATAGTTCTTTCATCTTTCTTTCTAAATTTGCCATATATTTATCAAAGAAATAACAAGAAAAAAACAAACAACGAAAAGACTAGCGCTAACGTGATTCGATATTTAGCAAGTTTTTATCGTATGAGATTTCTTTTAAATTCTATCCTCAACATCTGTCCCATGTCTAAGTATTAAATGTTTCTAAAGTTAACAATTATAAAAATATACAAGAAACAAGTAGGCCATATATTAGATTAAGTTATAAATAATTTACCATATTTTTGGTCCCAATTTCGATGAAGAATTTATCGTCCTAGCATGTAATCATACGTGGTTGTTAAAAATAAATTCGGAATACCTTAACATAACCGAGTCCTTGCACGACAGTTGCAGCGTATACAGTGCATTATAGGAAATACGCGAGACTCCGCAATGACTTAGCAAAATCGCCTACTGCAGAAATAATTCATGACCAAAAATATCGTTTTCATTCTTTTATCGACTCTTACATATTCACTTATGCTGGCACCAACTGATTAGCGATTGCTGCAAAACATTTTGATAGGGATTCCTTTCAAGAAAACACTTTCTTTAATTAAAACAAAATTCTCGAGTTCGTCGGAAAATTTCATACATAAAAACATGCAGAATTTTATTCGAAACGAAATGCTTTGTAACTAACCACAAGCCAATGTTTATTTTTGTTCTCATCTTGGTTAATAAGTGTGTTTTAATAGAGACAATATTTTGATTAATCTACTCTCTGGTTATCATCAGTTGTCTATAGATTGGCTGATGTGGATTATCTCATTGATCGTTGCAAAATATCCTGTGAAATCAATTACAGTATTTGGTTCGTCCAAGGATCGCACTCACGACTACTAGAATCACACTAACACATGCATAACTAACTACTATATCCACTACGCCACCGTCCCGGTTGACTTTAGTGGCGTATCTTTGGGACCTTTTATATTTATTGTCAGATGGATTTTGACAACTGGATTATGCGAGTAGGTTCGCCCATAGATTGGCTGATATGGATTATCTTGTTGATTATTGCGAAATATCAAAACGTTGTGTCTATTATAACACCTATACTACCCAATATGAAAACAAAAGTTCGAAATAATTCCAAAGAGTATTGATTGAAATTTTATTTTGTCTATCGCGAAATATGTCTAGGATAAACAGTAGACACCAGATATTATAATTATCAATTGTTGTCGTTGCATGTTGGAACTTGGTTCATCACTAGGTTCGAACCACTAGATAGTACTAACACATGCATAACAAACTACTATATCCACTACGCCAATGTCCCGATTGACTTTAGTGGTGTATTTTTGGGGCCTTTTATATTTAGTGTCAGATGGATTTTGACACCTGGATTGTCATAATTTGTATTTATTTCTGAGATGAGTAACTTTCAATATTGAAAATTATTTATCTTAGAAATAAAAAAAAACAATATTGATTTGTTTCTCAAACCATTGCAAGTTATATAAAGCCAGTAATTATTTCTAGATCCTAATCGTTTTTGAAGGCAAATAATAATGAATTAGTGATTCATGTCTTACTAATTAACGCATAGTTAAAGAGGAAGATGTTGATTAACATATTTCCGAATGGTATTTAATTAATATAACAAATTCAGACGGAATTCGAACTCAGATTAGCGATTAAGAATTCCAAGTAAATATCCATGACACTAACCTGACATCCAAGCATCTGCTATTACCAATCGGTCACCCATCAAGTTACAGACCAGGTTAATTTTTACTTTCCGGGATTGTATGAAAACGGAATTTTTCAAGGTAATATGGTCATGAGCCTACAGTTTTTATAATATTAATTCACCAACAATGATCAAAGAGCTCGCAAGGTACTGGTTTACAGAGTGATATTGTTTTAAAGGTGGAAGGATTCAAAAGTGCATGTTATGAGGACGTGTAGGACAGATATTGCATAAACCTGATCGTAGATTGTAATTGACAAGGAAGTATACTCTCAGTATTTCCTTCCAGAATGTAAACCTTTTAAGGAAGAAGCCTTCTGATTGGTGCGTACTCCTCATCAAAGGGACACAAAGAGGATGGAGATGTATTGTTACTGCAAAAGTGGCTTGCCCGTTCCTAGTTTAGACGATCTGAACTGGAAGAAATGAGTAATGTACGAACTTTTACCATAGTATTCCTGACAGAGTAGCGAGAAGCTAACCACGTCTTGTCTGTTGGATAATGTTTTCAGTGCGTAGAGTTATTTGTCAAAAACAACGCTGCGTAAACAATATAGATCTATGACGAAGCTGGACAGAGAGAACTAGGTAGCATCAGCCTTATGGCAGCCTAACTTCATTCTAAGTCCAAGTAAATAATCTGAATAAGAAATCATTATTACTTATTTATGCATGTGTTTAAAATACTACATGTGAGTAGCATAACGGTTATCTATATAAAAATCAAGTTGGCGTTTTGAAATGAAATTTTCTTTTTCTTTGTTTTCACACAAAAAATCAAATTGATACTATATTTTTACTCACACTCTCCGATTGGGGTTAATACCGGAACAGTCCTGGTTTAAGATTCAGATATCCAAAAGTCCAATTACAGGTGAGGGACTCTAAAATCAAGCAGGTACAGAAATTTAAATACATAGGAAGTGTCCTAGCAGAAGACGGAAAGTGCGACATTGAAATCCGAAGGTGCATTGGCATGAGAAAAGAAGCATTCCAGAAGTTGAGTAAAGTATTATGAAACAACAATTTCCCTAAAAACAAAGAAGAGAGTATTGGATTGTTGTATGATGCCGGTTATTCAATATGGCAGTGAATGTTGGACAATATCTTCGAAGATGAAGGGAAAACTTGAAGCAGCTGAAATGTGGTTCTACAGAATGATGTTGTGGATATCATGGACCGAGCATGTGAGCAATGACGAAAAGGATGAAGACGAAAAAGAAATTAATACTGAGCATCAGGAAGAGACAAATAAAGTTCCTGGGATATGCAATGAGGAAGGAGGACTTGGAGAACCTGTTACTAACAGGCCAGATAGAGAGAAAAGAGACAGAGGAAAGCAGCGGATAACATATTTGAAAGACCTGATCAGGTGGATGGTTGAAAAAGGGTTGCATGCTGCAACAGGAGAAAGCGTTCTGAGAGCCACCAGGGACAGAGAAATGTGGAAGGCCATGATCGCCTACGTCCTGAAAGGACATGACACATAAAAGAAGGAGTGTAAGCTACCCAACCTGTCAAAATTTACTAACCCCGAAAACACAGCTGCAACGCCTAATGCAGTGAGTCTGTGTTCCTAAGCGCAAGCAAACTGCTCTTCGATGTTAATATATTTCCCTTTATTAGTCCTAGACATACTTTCTGAATGAAATTTTACCTTGCATACACCACGCCTGACAAGCATCGAGCCATATTTAACCTTTATGCTTATACCAAATATGAAGACCCTGTTCGTTGTGTTTTTAGCTTTTTTATTTTGCGCAAAAATAAATTTCGATTCCGAGATTAATGCAGTCGGAAATCTATTTGACGCCGATTGTCAAAATTTAATTGCGCTGTATTTCTTTTTTCAAGAGGAAATTGTATTTTTAAAATACTCTGAAATCGATATCAGTGTCCTGACATCTGATTTCTTTCTTACCAAATTCACTCCGAAGTTAGCAACAGCAAAGAATGTATTTTTATCTATAATATCACCAAATATTTGAAAGAAAATAACGAGATTATAAAAGAAGGAAGTGATCTCAAACACTATATTCATACAGTAAAGTTGATACCAATGGGCTTTAATTAACGATTTCTTTAGTTTAATTATAACGCGCGATACGGTCGCAAATTAGAACCGTTAAATTTTATAATTGATCGCCTTGTCTACATTTAGTGTTACGAATACAGAACTAACACAACAGTTACTAACACAAGCAGTTACTTACGCAATAGATTAAAACTTTTCTAATTACTCGACATCCTAGCTCAAATGCTCTTGTTATGTCTCAGTGACATGGGAAACAGATACTACAGTTTACACCAAAAATTATACAGCACACATGACCATAAAAATTTTGAAAATTGCTTTAAAGTTACAAAGAAATTTCCTCCTCAAAATATAAAATAATACTAATAAAATATTCGTTGTCGTTTTTACTGTAAGTTCCCTCAATAAAAGGCTAAATGTCACTCAACGCAGAGAGTTAATCAGCGAAATTTAACTGAGTAACCCTTTAACTTGAGTGACCCTAGGTTAAGAAAAGTAGAAGGAAGACGTGCATATTATGATCACGTGTTGGATATATAACAGTTGACCAGGATTCTAATTGTTAGAGAAGCATTCACTAGGGAGATCATTACACAAAGTAACAGTTTTTTTTTTGTTTTTTTTTTAATCATTTCATCCCGAGCAAGGCAGAAACGCCACTGATATGCAGGGGGTTACATAAATGTAAAAAGATTAATTAGAAAAGAGTGAGGAGTACAAGCTAGTTAGAAAGGAACAATAGAAAGCTGAGAAAGCAGGTGCGATGACAGATACATAGGCGGAGAGAAAGTGAAGGTTATACAGGGGAGGGGAGAGAGCTAGAGTCCAGTGGTTAGTAGATGAGTATTGACTTTGCATTTAAATTTCTGGAGGTTGTAGCCGTCAGGAAAGCAAGAATACGGGAGTGAGTTCCACAGGCGGTATTCTTGCTTTCCTGACGGCTACAACCTCCAGAAATTTAAATGCAAAGTCAATACATTATTTACATCGTTCGGGGTGTTCTCATATTTACGAAGTTTTGGCCGTTGTACGCTCCGATAATTT
Source organism: Ascarosepion bandense (assembly GCA_037127315.1). Classification (NCBI taxonomy): domain Eukaryota; kingdom Metazoa; phylum Mollusca; class Cephalopoda; order Sepiida; family Sepiidae; genus Ascarosepion; species Ascarosepion bandense. Next base: position 785,139 of record JBBBDQ010000473.1, on the reverse strand, counting down.
TCAGGTGATATACGTATTTTGAACTGATCAGTTTAAAAATCCAACGTCCATCTCCTGAAGAAGATCGGATTGTACAACGGCCGAAACTTATAGATAATGCACAAGAGATAAGGACAACAGATAGAACGGTGTATATAGTTACGATACATATTCTAAGAAATATGGACAGATATGGAAACAATTCCCTGAGAAACTCTTATTGCAATACTAACGATATGATTAAGCAATTATATATATATATATATATATATATATAGGGTAAAAACACCGTGAAATTTTATTTGTCGGTTGTTGATTTTTTCTTGTGGAGCTATCACAAGAGTAAGTTTACACGACTCGACCAACATCTCTCAATGAGTTAAGGATAGAATTTAGGATGAAATTCGCAGTATACCAGCTAAGATGTTACAGTGGTCAATGAGGAATCTCAACCTCAGATTTCTAAAATGCATTTCTAAAATGCATTCGTACAGGAGGACGCGATCTAAAGTACGCTATTTTTTTTTAAATGAAAATTCTATCATCGTTTATTAAATTACATGTTTTAAAGTTTCAATTACTTATTTGAATAAAATATTTTATCCATCACTCTTGGATTGTTAAAAAGTTCCCGTTTTTTAGGGTTCACATTTTTTGGGTATATATATATATATATATATATATGTGTGTGTGTGTGTGTGTGTGTGTGTGTGTGTGTGTGTGTGTGTGTGTGTACAAAACAGAATAAGAGAGCTCTGCCCGGAAAAGACGTTTTTTGACGTGTAGGATCTAACAGGAGATGGAAAGTGCGACACGGAGATCCGAAGGCGAATTGGCATGGCAAAGGACGCGTACCAGAAGATGAGCAAAATACTAACACACAGGAAGATATCAATAGAAACGAAGAAAGGAGTACTAGACTGCTACGTGATGTCAGTTCTTCAATACGGCTGTGAATGCTGGACAATATCATCGAAAATGAGGAGAAAACTGGAAGCGGCCGAAATGTGGTTCTACAGAAGGATGCTACGGATATCGTGGACTGAGCATACAAGCAACGACGAAGTGTTAGAAAGAATGGCAACAAAAAGGAAATCGATGCTGAGCATCAGGAAGAGACAACTGAAGTTCCTGGGACATGCAATGAGGAAGGAGAGCCTGGAGAACCTGATACTGACTGGACAGATAGAAGGAAGGAGAGACAGAGGAAGGCAGCGGATGACGTATCTGCAGGGTCTGATCAGGTGGATGACGGAACGGGGGTTGCCAGGAGCAACAGGAGCAAACATACTAAGAGCCACAAGGGATAGGGAGACGTGGAGATCCATGATCGCCTACGTCCTGAAGGGACAGGGCACATAGAAGAAGAAGAAGGATATATATCGGTTCATCCTGAACAGAAATACACTAGAATCTTAGCTGTCAGGAAGGTGTCAAAGTCGGGAGTTTGTTGCTCAAAGTAACAGTTCTTTGGAAGATGTTGTTTAAGTGGAGCTTGCCCCTTATCAAAGGAATACGAAGTAAATGGCAATAATTTGTCACCGTGTAAATGGAAGGGCGTGTCCTATCTGTTAATGTCTAAGTTGGTGAAACTCAGCAATGTGTCTCGCTTGAACATCTGCTACTGAAATATTCATAGAATAGCAAAAGACTGCCATAGTGTTTTTATTTAGCGTCTTTTGTCGTGACTTGTCCGTATATCATTAAACATAACAGTAGGCTATTCAATTTTGATAATCTATAGATCATTTCTTACTTCACTTTTCTTGTCAAAATCGTGTTTCCTTCCTCAGAAGTCTTAGTTATTACGATAAACTATATCAAGCAACAGGGCATTTGCTTGGGAATTGAAATTCTTTAGTAGCATAAAATCATTGTTGTTATTTCCAGATTTACACTTACCCGGGGTGGTAACACCTGAAATAATGGCAATAAGAAAGTATTAAAGCCAATTTCTGTAGTAAAACTTCCAGTAACAATTTTTTTATATTAACATTATATCAAGAAATACATTTGTTTGAGAAAATATTATTGCAAATAATGCATTTCTGCATAAAAAGAAATGACAAGCAATACACTTTTGTAAAAGAAATTACGGCATTAAATGAACCATAAATAATTGATAAGCTACAAAAAATAAAAGGGGAATAGAAAACTCCAAAGATGCATCTAATACGCCAGGAAACTATTTCATGATCAGAGAGATCTATATGTGGAAAGATATAAAATCTGAAGTAATATCTCAACTTGCTAAAACGAACTGGAAAGAAAAGGCGAAATCAGATATTTTCGTAGTGCGGATGTCCGAAGCATTAGATACTTCCGGCATCGATTAGAATTAATAAGGTAAATATACCAAACTGACGACATGTAGAAAACCTGAGCATATCAATCTTTATCAAACTACAAAAGGAATCTGTATATATAAAAGGAAAGATGTGTGTGTGTGTGTGTGTGTGTGTGTGTGTGTGTGCGCGTGCGTGTGTGTGTGTGTCTTTCTGTCTGTCTGTATGTCCCTTATACAAATCTACATTTTTTATTCGATTCTCACCAACCTCCACACAAATATTATTTAGGCTTTCGGTTAGGTCATGGACTACGATCAAGATCAGGATTTCAGCTCTTTTATCGTGGTTCTTGCTGCAGAGTATGCTCTAACTTGGTAACATTATAGTTTTTAGTCTCAAACTTTAGTAGATCTCAGACGTTTCATTTTCCCCGATATCGGAAATCGATACCCCCGATATTCAATCAAATCTGATGAAAAACCGATATTCAGCTATCAATGTGGCTCATTTTCACCAATTTTACTCCTGATGAGTACAATAAGTTTTCATGGACTTACTTAGATTAGTTCATCCTTGGATGACTTATTTCAATCCGATATTGGAAATCGATACCCCTGATCAAAATCAGACCCGATAGAATATTTTGCTTCAAATTTTGCTCTAAGTAGTTATAATTGTAGTTTTTACTCTCAGCCATGATACCATTTACTCAGAGGACTTTTTAGCCTTCAAAATTCAGTTTGCGACGGAAAACCTATCGATACTGGAAATCAAAATTTGAGTTACATCCACTGATTGTTTTCAATGTACGGTTTAACTTTGAATGGAAACAAGTATTGCTTTTTAGTCTTTCGTACTAACGTCTAAAGAGTCTGAACTCCAGCACCATGCATTAGTTTTAAAACTTCCATTACACCCGACCAACACTGACATCGGACAATCATGGCATCGAGCCACATGAACAAGTTAATAATACTAACCCCGATGAATGGTTAGTTTGGCTGATCATGTTTAGCGGCATATCAACATCTATCGGCGATTTAACCGATATGTACATATTTTGAACACAATTACATGGCTTCAAGTAAACATTTTTGTAAATGGAGTTGTCTACCTTTCATAGCATATAAATATATTATTAGTAATTTTACTTTGAGATGGTATTGTGAGTAAGTTTTTATGTAATAATGTATTGTTTGTATTCTTACGATAAAAATATTATTTAAAAGTATAATCGTGTTATAACCACTGTTAAGGGGTTAATCATTTGCTCATATACGGGCTGCTACAAGTTTCTACAACAACTATTCAGACCTGGGACCTGGGAACAACATCAATTAAGAGGTGGTTCTACGCCCATTAAAACCTTCCGAACAGAGGCCTTACTGTCAGATACTGTTTATCGTCGTACTCAGGATGCTATTTTCTTCTTTGGATATGATCAGCGTTCACCTGCCTTTGACGTTATTTAGCCTTTTGATGAGCCCATCATTTGTTCAGTCCTTTTATTCTTTTGTGCTAGATTAATATACAAATGGCGAAGACTACAAGCGGCACAAATGACTGAAGCATTGCGATCGTAAAAACAAAGGTGGGCCTCTGCAAATATGATTATAAAACCAGAATCCACCTTCAAATACTAAACATATTTTCATCTCCTCAAAATAGACAAAGTATTTATAAAAATACATATATTATGACCCTGCTCTTTCATATAATAGTAGCGAAATATTTTTGTTTTGTTTGGTTTTGTTTTCCTTCACAGGCTTATTATATCACGCCGAAACACATTTCTGGTACGATCACCAACGTTAAGCAACATTCGCCCTGGTCTGTATCTAGATGGTTGACTGCTTAGAAATTCAAGGTAATGTATGCCTGAATGTGCAGATGGTATATTTGCTAACGGCTTGGAAATGGAAATCATAGTACTCTTGGTACTCGAAAAGATAAACGTTTTAAAAATAAAATAACCTTAACCAAAAATCATTGGTTATGACCTAAAATGATCCCATAAGGATTGATAGGTCGTTAAACCTCCAAACACACAAACAAACACAGTGATGAAAAGATCGCCTTGCAGCGACCCGAAACTATTTAAATCCCGCGCCCTCTCATTACACCTTAATCTGTGGTTCGTTCGTATGTAGCAATAAATTGCAACCATAAAAATAAACATTGTATACTGCTACGAAAATCTCATGATTTTAATTCGTGCGGGGCGATCTGTCCAAATGGTTATTTTTCATTTTTTTAATTTATTTTTCTGGAAGAAACATAGCATGTGCGTTGTGATGCAGTGAATATCAGCTGGAAACGAAAACCAGAAAGCATATTTCGAATTCTAGTTGAATTTCTTGCATTCACTTAGAGCAAATACCCTTAGGAAAGGTAATAATCAGTGTCTTCCCTCGATTTATGTATTCAAAAGCAGGTTGAGTTCTATAGCGTTGGCTGGCAACCAGTCTATTGCAAAAAAGCAATAGCAGCCTACTACAGGATAATCTTCTGCACAGTCAAAGAAACACATTGGAAACACCGCTTGAACTTGAAAAGACTAATTATTTTGTCACTGAATTGTATTTCTGCGAATTGTCGAGACATGATCGCCCATTCGTGTATCACGTATGGCACTAAACTGACTGGCTTATAAAATACAAACGAAACTAGAGTTGCTCTGATCTGCAACTCTACACTAGGCTGGCCAGTGTTGAAATGCAGCTAAACATGGATTTCTTTAGCCATAACGACGACAGCTTATTTTGGAAGGAATATACGCAGTACCATCAGATTCCTGTTGTATTTGTTTACATATTGCGACATTGACTTTGTTGCCAGCTGTGAGTTAATTATCTGGCTTCAACAGAGGCGAACAACAACCTAGAATGCTGAGATGAAAATGGAAATTACTGATACTATGTAAAAATGTATGGCACGTGAACAATCTACTCCGTTGAACAAAATGAAACGTTCGGTTCAAAATGCCAAAGAGCTGAAGAAAGCCGGACGGGAAAACTGTCGCAACGTTGAGAATATAATAACAAAGATGAGCGAGACTGTTTTTAAATTTATAGTTTTTTCATCTCCTAGACAGGATGCCACCCAAGATTCTAGAACCAAGTCCTCCTATTATTTACCCCTAGCTTGGAGGAAAAGAGATAGATTCATACTTTGCTAAAGTAAAGGAAATGAAATCGACTTGAATTCAAACTCGGCTCTCTGATTCTTCAATCTTCGCTGATATTTATTACTTCACCGAGCCTTTTTCTGCATCTAATAAGCAAACTAACTAATGTAAATGAAAACAAAAATATTAGCGGATTATCCATATGGAATAAATGAAGGCATGTTTCGAAACAAAAAACAACAAAACAAGTGAGAAGAGCAAATATATAAAAACAAAAATAATTAAGTTACCTGGATATCCGCATTTTGAGGAATATTTATTTTTTATTTTCATCAATTCCCACAGTTCAACCTGCAAATCTGTTCAGAGGGGTTAGTTAGAATTTAAGTGAGAGCGTATGTAATGACGAGAAATTTACCCAGACCAGAACGATCCAACACACAATAAAGAATATTGTTGACTTCAAAGTGGCGCAACAATTGACAGAGTTTCGTAAGCACATATTTTGTGACCAAATGTCCTTTAAATATTATAAATTCCCAGATGGTGATGCACACATATATCATCTTTCCAGACAGATATTATGAAAAAAAAAAACAAAAGAAAAATTCTCATTTAACAAATTAACCATAATGTTATTTGAATTTTTTTTGTGTTAAGGCTGATATATATATATATATATATATATATATATATATATATATATATATATATATATTTATATATATATATTTATATATATATATATAAAATAAAAATAATTTCGATATGAAATATGAAATACTTCTTCGACCTAGGAGATATTTGTAAATATATCTGTGAAAATATAATATTTTCATTTTTCTGTAATTTGGACGACAATTTATCAAATGCAACTTGTATAAATAAATAGAAAATTAAAAAAAACCTGATTTTAATTATACTGTCATTTTACATTTAATTTTTTTGTTATATCCGAATGTTTACGGTCACGTATATGACGGATTAAAAGTAAATCCTTTAAAAAATACGCGACCGCAAGCGGGAATCGAACTTATGATAATTATTGTAAGAGAATCCATGATAAGATGCGACACTCTCATTATGCGTGTCAGCAATGTTGAATAGAAACTAATATACGCAAGTATGTGTGTGCCCGTGTATATGTGGGTGGGTGTTATTAATGAAATTGTTTGAGCAGACATTTTTGCCATCTCTTTTTCTTTATTTCAGCTTGTTTCACTCCGTGTTTTTAGTAATGATATGCCTTCTAACAGGGTTCGAGCCACTGATTTTATAAAGGAATCACAGTATGACCTGATGGGCTTTTAGACGGCTCAAACACGCCATAGACAAATCTCGATAAATATAAATCCACATTAGCTATCTATCTATCCATCTATCTATCTATCTAGCTATCTATCTCTCTATCTATCTATCTATTCCATTATTTTCATATCTATTACTTTTTCTTTAAATATATATAGATATATATATATGCTTTACATCATATCCATCTGTCTAACCCAGTCTTTTCATTATCTATCAATCCATTTTCTTCATCTCTCTCTCTCTCTCTCTCTCTCTCTCTCTCTCTATATATATATATATATATATATATATATATATATACCATCCCATTATTTTCATATGTATTTATCTATGTCAGGCTATGCTATAGACAAATCTCCATAAACATACATATAAATCCATATTATCTATCTATCTATCTATCTATCTATCTATCTATCTATCTATCTATCCATCTATCTATCTATCTATCTATTCCATTATGTTCATATCTATTACCTTTTCTTCATATATATATATATGCTTTTCTTTATATCTGTCTATTGCATTCTTTTCATTATCTATCAATCCATTCTTTTCATATCTCTCTCTCTCTCTCTCTCTCTCTCTCTCTATATATATATATATATATATATATATATATATACCATATCATTATTTTCATATATATTTATCTATATCAGGCTATGCTATGCTAACTGTATATATGGATATGGATATATATTTGTTTATATGATTGCGTGTGGCATCTATTTGTAGCGGTAGGAAATGATATGATATTGAAAAAGGAAATACATATTAACAGTCATAAACCGTTACAATGAATTAAGGAGAAGGGGAGATGGATAGATAATTGTAATGACACCATTTTCATGAAAGTGCAATTCGCCAGGCGCCTGTGGCATCAGTCAGATTGCCTCGTCCTGTCGGCTGTAATTGTCCAGCGGACTGGGCCCAAGGCAAAAGGATAAATGTGCTCTTCGCTTCACTGAGGTGCGTAATTATCGCTATTCTGCACGGCTCTGTCCATTTCTGGTACAGTTCCAGGCGTCTCCCAAAACACATCTGTGGATTTCCAATTCCATGAATATATATATATATATATATATGGAGAGAGAGAGAGAGAGAGAGAGATATCGGTGTGTGTGTGTGTGTGTGTGTGTGTGTGTGTGTGTGTGTTTGTGTGTGTGACGTAACCGGTTAGATCTTAAACGTGGGAACACTGACAAATTCTCCCCTGCGTTTCTAGCTAGATTGAAGTTAATAATATATTGGTCACGACATAAACCATATTGCTATATGTTCAACCACATCCAATGTTCGGTTTTAAACAGGTTTTGTGGTGTCTATTTACACCTTAGTTCTCGTTAAAACGATAATCTACATCCGGCAGCAAGTCCTCAAATAGGGATATCGGAAGTTTTGAAGAGCATGAAGTAACCTTTTCAGTTGTTCGTAGGCCCCTAACTAGGGGTGCTAACATCTGTATTGGTCACATCTGTCGGAAAATAGTCAATCCACAAATAAAATAATAAATAAATGAATGTATAAAATATATATAATTGTAGTAAATTACCAATAATATATTTTGTAACAAAATGACCAAAGATAGATTTTATCTGTAGTTAAATGCTTGCGATTGAATTTAAGATATATTTCAATGAAGCCATAAAAATGCGTTCAAAATAATTAAATGTTGGCAATAAATGACCAAGAGAAGTATCAATACCGTTAATGAAATCAACCAAATATTTTACAATAATGTCTAAAATTGGCCTGAACGGTCTCTTTCTCCCTCTCCCATGTCTTTATATATATATAATTTCTGTTAAATTAACCGACAAAAAATTCGCTGTTTCGATTTTTATTGTATTTTTTCAATTTTCGATCGAAATGTTGAGCATTGTGCTCAAAATTGATGCTAAACAGTCTAAATCGACCGTCTCAATCATTTTCAATAACAAATGTGGTCTCCTTGAAGTAGGTATAATCGGAAGTTTTTAGTAATCTAAGGTGACGTAATGTGTAACGATTATTGGGAACGAGGCTACAAGAAAAAACCGTGTTTCAATTTGCTTTACGAATCCACTACGCCACCCCAAAACAAATATGTCCAGACGACCAGATGCCTTGAACATTTTTTTCTTCACTATTTAACCTGTAATCTTTTTTTACATAATGCTGTCAACTAAATGATTCAGATTATTGTTTAAGGCAAAAAGAAAAAACAATGTAACACATAACGTGCTTGCGTAAATGGTTGTCAGAACAGAGATTAAGGGGATATCAAAACGACAAAGTTTACTAAAGATTTCAGAGGACATGTTGTGGACATCCATAATCCCGTCAATGTTGAAGGTGAATCTACCTACATAGAACAACAAAAAATGAATGGCGCTTCATATTCCGATAAAAAGTGTTGCGATTAACCTGATGAATAATTTTAATAAATTTGAATCAATCATTCTCAATCTCTCTTCTCATCTATCTATCTATCTATCTATCTATCTATCTATCTATCTATATATATATATATATATATATATATATATTATAATTTTGTTATTACAATATTAAACTCTGCGTTTCTCTGTCTCTCTCTATGTATATATTATAATTTTGTTATTGCAATATTAAAAGTAAGTCTATTGTATATATATATATATAGTTAGGAATTAATTGTACATTGAGACACGGAAATGTCCATGTTTCGAGATAGATTAGCATCATCAGGCAACGTTTGATGTTTGTTGTACAAATGATTAATGTCAACCAGCTTTTAAACTAATTTTTCTTGTTCCTTTTTTCTTATTTTATTTTTCTCACTTGCAAATGGTATTTGGTGACATGCGCCCATTTAATACCAAGACTCTCCTCTTATCATTTTGGTCTCCTCTGCTAGCGAACAGGAGAAGGGTGAAAAAAGAGAAGAATGCTTTTCTACTTCTAATGTTCTCAAAACCTTTGATTTATAAGTAACATTTTTGTTCTTTCTTTTTTCTGATTTACTTCCTGCCATCCTTATCCAATATTTCCAATATCTATTTATTTATTGTAAAAAAATTTTTAAAAAGAAAAAAAAGTTATTAGTAATTTCATGTTCCAATTTACTTTATTTTATAGTTCGTCAGTAATTATTTTCCTTAAGCACTTATTGGTTATATCCATGTTATTTCCTTTAGAGTTTTTTTTTATCCATATCCTAATGTGAACATTTTGCAATGTCTACGTATGACATTTATCTTGCGTTTGTTTAATAGATATCTATTTTTAAGTGATTTAATAATAATTAGTTTTTCGTATGAACATTATGAACATATTTCATTTAAGGACTTACATATTTTAGCTTCTTTTAGAATTTTTCACATTATTGTGGATGTTTTTTTTTGTTTTTTTTTGTTTCCTTTAAATACCAAATATAACCAAGAATAGAAATCATTACGATCATCCGGTTAGGGTCTCAAAAGATAGGGGAGAAAAAGTTCATGTATTAAGTGTAGTTTGATTCGAAGGTCTGAGTAACCATAAAGTAAATACGCACACGCACGGACCCACGTGCACACGTATACGTATAAACATAAGTTTATATATATATAAAAATAGACATTCATTCACCTATATAGCCATAGAAATATCTTATAGATAGAATCACTATCATATTCACATACCAATCGACGCACCTGTAATGATATATACATGCATATATACAAAATTAATAAATACTCTCACGGCTTCTGCTCTAATGAACTTAGATTTTTGTGTCCCCTATATATGAATTTACTCGAGCTACAAGATTAGTAACTATGATCCACTCTTTTACTGTGAAGCCATTAAAATATAAATGCAAATTCTCCTACACTAGCTTCTTTTCTTGCACTTCCCGCCTGTGAAATTCCTTTCCGTTTACTTGCTTACCCCGACAGCTACAATCTCCAAGAATTTAAATGCAAAGTCAATAGTCATCTCCTATCTCAGTAACTTGCATCCTCTCTCTGTCCCTCTCTGTCCCTCTCTCTGTCTCTCTCTCCCTCTCTCTGTCTCTCTCTCCCTCTCTCTGTCTCTCCCTCTCTCTGTCTGTCTCTCTCCCCCCTCTCTCCCTCTCTCTGTCTCTCTCATGCTTCTTATTCGGTCCACTACACTCTCATTAGTATTCTCATCCTTTTCATACCCACTTCCTGACACACACTAAAGCCTGTTACTCTTTCTCATAACTTTCCTCCTATGTAACCCCCTGCGCACTGGTGGCAATAGACTGCCTTGCTTGGGGCAATATTATTATTAAAATAAAATTGCACAACAATAATAAAACGCATCTTTGTCAAGAGAGAAAACTAAAAAAATCTAGTCACACACTGTAAAGAAAGCAACTGCTAGACCCGTAGGAGTAATTGTAAGTAACCCCCGGCACAAACGTGGCAGTAAAATGCCTTGCATGGGGTGATATGATTATAAAAAAAATAACACATATATACACAAGTATATAAACGTCACACACAAACACACACACACACACACACACACACATATATATTAGAAGTATTACAAGTTAATGGGCAGGCAGTACACTGTTTACAGTGAGTTGCTTTATAAAGAGTATTTAGTAGAGTCTTATATGTGGTAATACATCTATTATAGTTTCTATTATTCTATTATAGTTTAATAATTAAAAAATAATTTACTGCAACAAAAGCGCGGTTGCGTTTCGGTCCTATTTTTTAGAACCTTGGCAGACAGGGAATTTTTTTTCCTGTTAGGAATCATCATATACAGAAAAACAACACAATCTTTCCATAGCCAGACAATTAAGTAAGCAGATAGTATGATAATAATGCTCTACTAAGAATATATATATATATATATATATATATATATATATATATATTGGCTCCATAAATAAGTAGTTTTAATTACGTAAAGTTACTCTAGCCTTATCGGTTTCAATTCATTTAATTACTCTGGCCCTATCAGTTTTAATATTTAATTTTAAATAATTAATATTAATAGTATCTCATGTGGCATTTTACCATTACGCCCCTTTTTTGAATATATATATATATATATACGTTAAATTTTGTCATATTTTTTATCAGCCTTCGGCTCTTCTATTGGTCGGTTTCATAATTCTCCTCCTTCTGACAGGTCTCATCTTCTGTTTCAAGTTTAAGAAGTTTTACCGCAGTTTTTTTCTTTACACTGGTCCTAATGGTGTTGCTTTCGTGAGTTTTCGGGTTGGCATTTTCTGGTTGCTCTTTCCGAATGGCAGTTAAGCAACAAAGATTTTGCTTAGTAACTAGGGAGGCTGCTCTGATCAACAGTCTTCTGCTGCCTTAGACTCCTCTTCACCTAAATTCACAACTTAACAAATAAAAGTAAACAAGCTAAACAAAAATATATACTGAAACCCTAGAAATTTCTTTCTAGACTACTCGTGCTATTCGTACCAACATTTGCCCTTTGGAATCGTTCTTCAACGAAAGGTTCCCAGACATCTCACAATATCGGTTACAAAGACTACTGGCAGCTCTTTAAGTGTGTGTAGAACAACAATAAACCCTCGATAACCCCACATTCAATAAATGAGAAAGGATGTGGTTTCCGGATATCTCTTTTCTATCCTCAGACGTCAGTATTGGTGCTCCCGTGATTTTCCTGTGATGCATTTCCTTGGTGGCAACGTCTCATCATTGTGAGGGTACCGGGTTGGCAGTTTCCTGGTCGCTGCTTCCGACTGGTAGTTAGAAGCCCTATCTCTTGCGTAGCGTCAAGAGCGGATGCTCTGATCAACAGTTGCATAATATTGGGGTTCTTGTAGTGCCATGTCGCGCATAGATAGGTGCCCCTGCAAGCGCTTTTTGTGGGCAACCCAGAGGCTACACTTTGATGAAGGTCAAGCCAGTTCCCATCCCATCACATATCGTGGATAATGACATCCTCTATTCAAAGTCCCTCCCTACCAACAAAACCCTAAACCAGTCAAACTCAAATCACCAAAATCTCTTAACATTTCTTTTGCTAACATCCGGGACATTCGTACTAACTTTGGTAGCGTATAAGCTTTCCTCCACGAAATGTCCGCTGATATACTAACTATCTGCGAGACTAAATCCAACTCACAATTTCCTCCTCTGACTTCTCGATCCCTGGATATCTTCCCCTCTTAAGGAAGGATTCCACTGTCCACATGCATGGGCTGGGGTCTACGTTATTGAATACCTCCCTATAGCTAGGGTGACATCATTCGAATCCACTGCCGACCAATATGTATGTCTCTGTCTGTCACTTCTCAGTTCGATTAGCTACCTTTTTTCTTTTACCGTTACCCCTCTTCTTCCGACTGCTCCCTTTGAGACAGTATTTCTGATAATATAGTTAAGGCTACTTGCTACCACCCATTCGCTCAGATATTTGTGTTCGGAGATCTTAACGACCATGATGCTGAGTGGTTTAAAGACTCTGTTACCTATTCAGCAGGCAACCACGCTATGAAATTTTCCAATTCCTTACGCAAGTAGTGGACTTCCCCACACGATTTCAAAGCACTCACTTTGGACACAACTCTCTACTAGATATTTGCTTTACCTCTGCACCTGACACCTGTCAGGTCTCGCAGCTTTGCTCTCTTGGCAACTCCGACGATGCTGTTGACTCTTTTAATATTTCTATCGACTCTCACTCCCTCCAGGAGCCTCCAACTTATAGGACCTTCTACTGCTACCAAAGAGATGAATTGGACGCCTTCCGTGATTTCCTTTGCGACTTTCCTTGGGGAAAAGTGTTCGATCTTCTAGTTGATGACTGTACCTCTGAGATTTCGTCCTGGGTGAAAGCTGGCATTGATGCCTTCATACCTACCAGGAGGTTTCGTCTCAAACCTCATTCCTCCCCTTGGTTCTCTTGCCTACAGGAATCACTATTTCGACTATTTCAGAGAAAGACATCTGACCACAATAGGCGCCTATTCACGTCTGCTCGTAATGAGTGCAAGAAAATCCTGAATGACGCCAAGCGGTTGTTTGCTGAGAGAATAAGACAGCGCATAACTGATCGCAAGTTCAGCTCCAAAGACTGTTGGCGGTTATGCAAACGGGGGCTGAACAATATCAAACCCTCTATCCCTCCTTTAATCAGTGAATTTGATGTTCTCACATCAGCAGCAGACAAGACTGAGTGCTTTGCTCGCATATCCAACTCTACATTTGACTCATCTGGCGCGCCCTCACCCGACTTCCCTAATATAACTGATGCTAAACTGTACAATATATACATTACCCCGACAGTAGTATCCCGTGTAATATCAAAACTTGACCCCAGAAGGCGAGCGGGGTTGATGGAATCCCGATGATTGCCTTTGAGAAATTTGCCCCTGATCTCTCCCCTATCCTCTCTAAACTCTATAATTACTGCATTTCTGCTTCCTGTTGTCCTGCATGCTGGAAGTTCTCTTCTGTCGTTCCTGTATTTAAGAACTTTGGGGAACCCTCGGACCCACCCAACTATCGCCATATCAGCCTTCTACCAATTTTCGGGAAGATGTTTGAGGCCATTATTAATGCTGAAATAGTTCAGCATCTTACTTTTGACAGGGTTTCGCACTCTGGCCTTCTATGTAAGTTACGGGGTTACGGTATTACCGGGCGATTGCATGATCTGATCCAATATTTCCTAAGTAACCGCATAATGAATGCCGTCCTGAATGGGAATGCCTCCACATCCTAGTGTACAACGGTGGTGTCCCTCTGGGCTCTATCATAGGCCCGACGCTCTTCCTTATTTTCATAAATGACCTCCCAGACGAGATCAAGAGGCAAGTAGGCATCTACGCAGATAACACCACAATCTACTCCTGCATCAGTAAGAAAACCGGCGTGGCGGACAAACATAATCTCGTGGCTGATCTTGAGAGGGATCTACATTTTTTGGTGAATTGGGGTAAGATGTGGCTTGTAAATTTCAATGCATCTAAGACCAAGCTGTTGTTTTTCAATCATCACCAGCAACCTCTCCTACCTCCCATAAGCATGGACTAAACGAGTCTCCCCGAGAGCAATACACTGCGCCTCCTCAACCTTACACTCTCCTCTGATCTCCAGTGTAACACTACATTGAGCCAATAGTTAAATCCACTGTTAAGAAGGTTGGGTCACTGTGTCTGACCAGGATTTTTTCCCGGCTGAAACCATCCTGCATATATGCATATCAACCGTTCGTCCGTGCATGGAGTACTGCTGCCATATATGATCAGGTGCCCCTGCTGTTCATCTCGGTGTTCTTGACAGGCTCCAAAGGAGAATCAGTAATGTGATAGGTACCGACTTGGCGGCTCGACTACAGCCACTTTCCCACCGACGAGATATGGCTTCACACCAACGAACAGGTGTTCACTCGTGCAACCAGACTAGCAGCTGGGTCTTAACCATTCACAGCTAGATCAAACAAATGCAGACGAAAATTCTACTCTTCCTGCTTCTTTTCTCGCACTTCCCGCCTGTGGAACTCGCTTCCTTACTGTTGCTTTTCTGACGGCTACAGCCTCCAGGAATTTAAATGCAAGCTCAGTACTCATCCCTTAATCACTTGACCCTAGTTCTTTCTTCACCCACCCCCTGTATATCCTTTCCTTTCTCTCCACCTCTGCAACTATCATCACACCTATATTCCCTTTCTTCTCTTGCTCCTTTCTAACTCGTTCGTACTTCTCTTCACTGTCCTCTAATCTTTTTACTCTTATATAGCCCCCGCACATCAGTGGCGTTACCGTCTTGCTTGGGGTGACAGGATTAAATTAAAATGACACTACCATTAATTCCCGTCTCAATAGTAATTCTGCCAAGGCTGACAAAGTAAACCTAGCGGCTGCTCTTTTGACGCTCCTCCAGTCTGTGTTGGACTGTAGTAAGTAATGGCTCGTAACTAAAAACGGCTACAAATTAAAACTCCCCTTCTTTAACCAACATACAAAAGCTTTACTGTCTGCTACGATACTAGATGATGCTAGTCTCCTAGATAGCTAAACACTCCGACTTATTAGCCTCACGCTTTCGACAGATCTGGAGTGGAACGACTACAACGAAACTATAGGTGACATCTACTGTGAAAAAGGTGGGTTACTGTGTCGAGTCATAATGTTTTCAGCATCGGTGTTTATCTTAAATATACCAATCGTCCGTGCATTGAATACTGTTGTCATATTTGGTTAGATGCTCCAGCTATTTACCTCGTGGTTCTCGACAAAATCCAAAAGATGGATCTGCAGTATAATCGATCCTGATTTGGCATCTCACCTCCAGTCACTTTCTTACCGACGTGATAAGGCTAATCTCCGTCTTTCTACAAGTATTTACAGGGCAACTGCTCTAGCGTGTTTTCTTTTCCGTTGAAATAGTTAAATGAAACCTCGTTTTCTCCTCTTACAGTTTCTTCCTCTCTGTGGATTTTTTTTCCCTTTTACTTGATGTCTTAATAGCTAAGAACTCCAAAACGTAAATGCTATAGTATTGTCATCTTCTACATTCTTAATTCAAATCTAACTTGTAACATTTCTCCGACACAATTTATGCGTTATTTCTTCTTTCATTGTAACCAATTGCGCGCAAGTTGCTCTCCTGATTTTCTTAGGAGCGGCGGAAATGATTTATATATATATATATATATATATATATATATATATATATATGGCATATGTGGCTGTCAGAGACCATAGATCTGCGCCAAAACAGTAAACCATCAGCTTCTAATGGTGGTACTGTATCTGTTATGGGTATATATAGACGCACGCATCTGTGGCAGTCTCGACTTCAACTAACACTAAATCGCGTCTCAAACATGAATGAACTTAAAAATTTTTTCCTACTTCTGTATTTCCATATCCATCGCCCATATGTCCCCTTTGCAGACGTTCTTGATGCAAAGATGAGGTGGTCCTCGGACATTTTGCCAGCGTCCAGTCCACGACAGAGAAGAACCTTCGGAATGCTTATAGCATTATTCTGTTGTTGGCGCTATGGGAAGGCGACTCTAATGTGCCATCTCCTTGCACAGGTTTGGGTAGGTTTTTATATTTAGGAAAGTTCGGTGGTTGCCAATGCAGAATATTCTCCCGTTTCACACCAATAATGCTAATATTATATAGATAGATAGAGACAGAAAGGGAGAGAGAGAGGGGGAGGGGGGAGAGCAATAGAGTGATATGAGTCGATATGCTAAAAGTTAATAGTTTTTCATGTGATAAACTGTTACTTATTCTCGCTTTTTTCTCTCTCTTTCAGTATCTGTGTATATATATACATATATATATATATATATATATATATATATATAGAGAGAGAGAGAGAGAGAGTTGTAATAGATCAGAGCTTCACTTGTCACTACTGTAAATTGATATAACAGCAATTTTTCACCTTTGATTGCAATTTTAGTAATCATCGCAATATTTTAATTATTATCCTGGCTAGGGTGAGGCTTCATGTGAACGATCGCGGGAAATTTGATTTATGGTTTCCCCAAGGACATTTGTGTTAAACGGATATGTTATCTTTTCTTTTATTTTTCATTCATTTTTTATAATTGGTTTGAGGTCAGCCGATGATCGAACACCATTTATAAACCCGAGGAAGAAAACACATGCTAGGAAAATGGGAGGCAGATGCAATTACAACGTCGATTATCGCTCAGTAATCAAAATCTTCTATTTTTGTAGTTTATTCAAAAAAAAAAAAAAAAAAAGAAAAAGAAAAATAAGAAATCTTGGGAGTATTACCTATGCTATATATTTATATATATGATTGTGTTAATTCCGGATGGAGGAATTGTGATATAAACCGAAGATAGCTTCATTTAAATGTTTGATATATATATACATATATATATATATATATATATATATATATATATATATATATATATATATATATATCAACTTATATATATATATATATATAAACAATTTTCGGTCGATTCCTAAGAAATTGTATCATACACAGGATATATATATATGCCTGCTTCTTCCACCGAACGCCCAATACCTCAGAGATAGAATCGCTGACTGTCGCCAATTCGGTCTGGTTTCAATCCTGGATTAAAAAGCAATCGGAGTCTAATCGTACTGATGAGCTGTGATACAGCAAGACA
Source organism: Ascarosepion bandense (assembly GCA_037127315.1). Lineage (NCBI taxonomy): Eukaryota > Metazoa > Mollusca > Cephalopoda > Sepiida > Sepiidae > Ascarosepion > Ascarosepion bandense. The sequence continues at coordinate 767,328 of JBBBDQ010000473.1, read as the reverse complement.
GGTCTGTCTGCGGATTACAATATATATATATATATATATATATATATATATACATATATACATATATATATATATATTCTATGTATGATATAATTTATTAGGAATCACCCCGAAAATTGTTCCCGAAAAAGTATAGTGTCAGATCGGCGGTTTTTACTTTGACACAACTATTATTTTAACTACTTTCACTTCTTGGCAATGTTTCTTCTTCTTCTATGTGCCCTGTCCTTTCAGGACGTAGACGTTTATGGTTCTCCACGTCTCGCTATCCTTTGTAGCTCTTAGTATATTTGCTCCTGTTACAACTCGCAAGCCCCGTTCCGTCATCCACCTGATCAGGCCCTGCAAATATGTTATCCGCTACCATCCTCTGTACCTTTTTCTTCTATCTGGCCTGTCAGTATCAGGTTCTCCAAGCTCTCCTTCCTTATTCCATGTCCCAGGATGTTCAGTTGATTCTCCCTGATGTTCAGTATTAATTTTCTTTTTGTTGCCATTCTTTCCAACACCTAATAGTTGCTTGCATGCTCAGTCCACGTTACCCGCAGCATCCTTCTGTAGAACCACTTTTCCGCTGCTTTAAGTTTTGTCCTCATTTTCGAGGATATTGTCCAGCATTCACTGCCGTACTAAAAAACTGACATCACATAACAACCCAGCATTCTTTTCTTTGTTTCTAGTCAAATTTAACGGTGTCTTAGTACTTTACTCAGCTTTTGGAACGCGTCTTTTACCATGACAATTTGCCTTCGGATCTCTGTGTCGCACTTTCCATCTCCTGTTAGAACAATTCCTAGGTATTTAAATTTTTGTACTTGATTGATTCTGGTATCCCCTACCTGTATTTGGCATTTTGGGTTGCACCTTTTACCGATGACCATGCATTCAGTGTTGTTAAGTATTATTTCTATCGTTTCTTGTCACTCTCCACCGATAACTTCTGTAGGAGGTCTTGTAGTTTCCTTTCCGTGCCTGCAATCAGCACTGTATCATCTGCATACCTTGTGTTGTTCAAGTTGTGGCCTCCAATAACAAATCCTGGCGTAAGGGTCCTCAAAATATTCTCACTGTACAATTTGAACAAATCCGGTGAAAAGACACACCCTTGTCTTACGCCTCTTTCTATCTTTGGAAATCAGCTGAAATCGTTACCTGTCCGTATGCAAGCAGTTTATTGCCAGTAGTGATTCTTGATTACTCTGATGTCTTTCCGAAAAATGTCGAGGCTGCCGAGCATCTCCATGAATTCCTTATGTCGTATCTTGTCAAATGCCTTCGCATAATCAATAAGACATAGTTACTAGTCTTTATTCATATGTATTGATTTTTTGGTGACCATCCTAATCATAAATATGGCGTTCCTTGTTTCAGTGTCTTTGACGAACCCGCACTGTTCCTGTCCTATATCTAGCCTGATTCTGCTTTTCGCTCTGTTCATCAGGATTCTGACAATCAGTTTGTAATGTGAGTCATTAAGCTGATAAATCTGTGTAGTTCACTCTCCTTTGCACCTGGTTTCTTCGGCAGTACAATAAATATCGACTTGAATAGGTCATCTGGTATTATTCCACTATTATAAATTTTGTTTAATATGTCGGTACTTTTGTCTATGCCGTATTCTTCTAGGGCTATCAGCAGCTCTATTACGACGCCGTCTGGACCAGCTGCTTTATTTCTGTTCAATTTGGCCATTGCAGCTTCCACTTCGGATTTTAATATTTCCGGTCCATCCTCCTCCTTGTGTATTCTCGGTTGTTCTCTCCTGTCGCAAAAAGCTCCTTTATAACCTCTTCCCATCACTGGAGTATTTCCTCTTTCTCCAATAAAGAGGAATGGCTCAACAACAAATGCGCAGAAGTAGAGAGACTGAGCAGGACCAATAAATCAGAGATGCATAAAGACATAAGAGGATGGCAATGTTTACTCTTTCAAACAGAATTAATTATGAAATTAATTAAACCTAACCATATGTGTGAATTTTTAATTCACATTGATCTAGAAACGTTCCAACAAAAACAATAAACAGCATTTATTAGATTGTTCATTAACACGATTTAACCTCACTGTTATACACACACACACACACACACACACACACACACACACACATATATATATATATATATATATATATATATATCAAAGAAGCGTAAATCATGAATCATAAAAATAAATATGTAAATACTACATGTAGAAAAAGAATTTATATTTTTAAAATTTAAATATAATAAAATAAAGTAATTATAAATCAAGATTTAGAATTAAAATTAAAAAAATGTAGGGACTTAAATTGGAAAGGGTGTAATTCATATTTATTAAAAGCAATATTGTCGGGGAAAGAAAGAAAGAAAGAAAGAAAGAAAGAAAGAAAGAAAGCAAGAAAGAAAGGTAAAAGTTTAGAGGAAACTATGTCAATCTGGGTCTGAATATTTAAATAAGTATATTTTCTATGACAGCATTTGGTGATTAAATCACGTTTATATTAAGCAAATTAGTATTATTGAAATGGTTTAAAATGACAATTGTTAAAAAATGTAGCGATAATATATATATCCTTTTCCATTGTAAGGTTTGGATTTAGCTAGGATATTCCAGGTAATAAATAGATTCTTGTTATTATTTTCTAATTATGTGTGGAGAAAGCAATATTTACTTTTGTTGCATTTACTGATGTTTAAAGACAACATGTAGTTGTTCAATCTAATCTTCCACCTGTTAGACGTGCTTCCAAAGTAAAATGTAACATTATTAGCATCCAAATGAATTCGAGCTTTATAAGCAATACTTTTATTTTTTTATATTTGCTGTTCATTGCATAGGTTTTAACTTTTCGGCAGTTGCAATTATTTTCAGAAATGTAACTTTTCTATTATTTGAAAGAAGGATGTAGTATATGTAAGCCAAATATTTTTTTGATATCATAACATTTTGTTGTGAAATACATTTATCTATGTTTTTAACGCAAGTGTAACTGACTTTAACATTGTTTTTGGTGAAGTATTTTTTAGTGTGGGTAAAAATTGATAGAAATGTTTGTTAATTAAGTTAAGGAGAAGTTTCCCAATGTTAGTTCAGACGTTACGATTGAGGGGTGGGTTAAAGCAGATAATGTTACATTCACGTGATTTCTGCTTGTTTCTGCCTACCATATTTTTAACAGATTATTCGAATCTAGTATTGAGTTTGCTTTTTCTAAAGCATTAATTTAATTTACGTCACTACATATAGATATATAACCAAATGAAGAGAAGGAATACATTTAGAATCAACAGTTCTCCGGCGTTTACTTTTTTAAAAAAAAGTGCTCAATACAACAAATATCGTAGAGCACAATATAATTAAATTAGTTTTTTTTAAAAATAAATTCACATTGCGAGACGGAAATTTCTGTTTCGATATTTAAAATTCTATCTCAACTATGTTCAATAACTTTGGTGCAAATGATTTACATTTGAATACAGACTAAAATACGTTTGCTTCTTAAAGGGTTAATATGGACAGGGGTAAACAAAATTCTACATGTTTTTAAAAACAGCTAGGAAGAGTTCTGACAAAGGATGAAAACGTGCCACACTGAGATCCGACGACACGTTGATATGAAAAGCGATACATTTTAAAAGCTATGCAGAGTACTGAGTGAAAGGAAAATCTCTCTAGAGAAAAAGAAAAGAGTGCTAGAGTGGTATGTGATATCGGTCCTTCTGTATGCAGTAAATGTTGGACGATCTCTTCAAGAATGAAGGAGAGACTCGAGGCAGCATAAATGTGCTTCTATAGATGGATGCTGATGAAAATAGGAACCGAGCACATGAGCAACGATGATGTATTGGAGAAGATACAAATGAGAAGAAAACTTATACTTAACAGCAGGAAGAGACAGATGAATTATCTGGGAGACATAATGAGCAAGACGATTTTGGAGAATCCGATAAGCACAAGACGAATAAAGGAAAAGAGAGACAGAGGAAAGCAGCACGAGACATATTTAATGGGTTTGCGCAAATGGATTAGCCGAGCAGGATTCAGAGGAGATAACAAAAGGAAAAACATTATTAAGAATAACAAGATACAGGGACAAATGGAGATCCATGATTGGCTATGTCCTGAAGAGGCACGGCAAATGATTATGAACCAATCCTTTTACACATATCTATCCCCAATCTGTGCGTTGTGGTGCAGAGGATATCGACTCGGAACGACAAATCGGGAAGCCGAGTTCGAATTCCAGTCGAATTCTTTGCATTCACTTACGGAGAAATACCTTTGGGAAAGATATTAATCCGTCTTTTTCCTCCAGTTATGGGTTAAATAATAGGACAGATTTGGTTCTATAGCCTTGGTAGGCAACCAGTCTTCCGCAGAAAATAATGCCAACCTACTGCAAGATAATCTTCTGCCAAGTCAGTTACGTCTCTTTCGAGACATGATCGCCGAAGCGTGTATCACTTATGGCACTTAACTTACTGACTGATTGATCCCAGTCTGAAGCGTACAATATTCGGCTAGATGATTTTTGATTCTAAACACATCTATATTCCTTCTCTATATATCCAGTGTCTCTTCATGTTGTACGCGATCATGCCTCTTCACGATTACCTGTCCTTAGTAGCAGAAAAACAATTTTGTATTTCTCGTATTTCTGTATGTTAGGCGTTATTTTCTGTTTTGTTTGTGCTGAATCTCTCCCGTGAATATCAGATCTCTTTCCTCATTATTTATTTCAGAAATATCAACTGTCTGTTTCTGGTGTTAACTATTGTTTTCATTTTTGTTTCCATTTTAACCAAAACTACCTGGTTGCTCAGATGTTCAGCCCACTGTATTCTCAGCTTCTTTTTAAAGATTCACATTTCTTTTGCTTCAAATCGTCTCTTCATCTTTGAGATCGTCCAGTACTCACTACCATATACGAGGAGGGATATCACGTAGCAGTTTAGTACTCTTTTCTTTGATTATAGCAATTGTTTTTGGTTAGTTATTACTCTGTTTAGTTTTGGGAATGCTTCCTTGGATATCCCTAGGATTTCAGTGACACACCCTCCGTGTTCTTTGACAAATATATTTTTGCGATTTTTTTGTGTTCCTTAGTAATTTCTTTAGTTTTTGTATTGCTTCATTGGGTCTCTCAAATATTTTTGATAAATAACAACAATGAACTGTAAATTATGATTGATATATAGTTGAATGTAATATAATTAAAACTAATTTGTTGCTGAATAAAACTGATGACAAAAACAGAAATTATTTACGATTCAAATTAATAATAATGTAAAGAAAATATATGATATTAAAGCAAATGATCTGATATTTTAATGAGTAAATTGTTCCATTATTGTAGTTGTCTGTCTTTGATTTATTTTCATCTTTCCGTAGTGATATGCCAAAAACAAACAAAAAGAAAAGAAAGAAGAGATTTTCGCCTCCTATCAAAATGTATCTTCATTATCGCCAACAAATCTGCCAACATTTTGCAAGGAGGTAAATGCAATCTTGTTTCATAACTTTAAGCAAACCTGAAACACATAAATACGAGTAAGATAGTAGTGGTTAAATTTGAAAGCAATTAAACCTTGGATTACGAATGATGATATTTATACCAAAAACGTTTCAGATATTTGCAAGGATGAAGTCATTAATATTAAAATTTTAATTTCCTTGTTTTGCGGCTTCATCATATTTTGGTAAGATTAGTACTCAGGAAAAGAAGGTTCTCAGAACTGAAATTAGATCAAAACCATCGATTCTATTTTTAAACATTTACTATATTAACTGAAATTTTATAAATACGATGCAAAATCAGGAATGACTTTATCGAATTCATTGCTAAATCCGCTGTTATGAAAGTCGTTTCTCTGTGCACCGCCCGGAAGTTTTTTCCGTCTGAATCTATCTTGCACATATATAAGTCTACCATACACCCGTGCATTGAATACTGCTGCCATATCTGGTCGGGTGCCCCTGCTATTCTCCTCGGGCTTCTCGACAAAGTACAACGGAGAGTCTGAAATGTGATCGATACCGACTTGGCAGACCGCCTGCCGTCACTCTCTCACCGGCGCGACGTGGCTTCCCTGTGTCTCTTCTATAAATACTTTCACGGCTTCTGCTCCGATGAACTTAGGTCACTGGTGCCCCCTAGGTACGAATTTGCACGAGATACTAGATTTTCAACTAGATCCCACAGTGAAACGAATAAAATGCAACTGCAATTTCTACTCCAGCAGCTTCTTTTCTCGCGCTTCCCGACTGTGGAATTCCCTTCCACATGATTGCTTCCCCGACGGCTACAATCTCCAGGAGTTTAAATGTAAGGTCAATAGACACCTCCTAACGCACTAACTCGCTTCCATTCTTTCAAACACTCTTCCCATCTAAAACCCCCAGCCTCCGTATCCTTACCCGTCTATAATTCTACTTTTGACTTTTCCTATATCTAACCACTCTTTCTCTTTACCGTCCCCTATGCAGCCCCATGCGCAATAGTGGCAGTGGAATGCCTTGCTTGGGATGAAATGATTAAAAAAAATAAAAAATAAAAATTTGTAATTAGAGGTTGAAGACAGCACAGATGCACAAACATCACGCGTATGCATGGTATATCGAATAGCTAATCACGTGCATCATGTCATTGTAACATTATTTCCATCTGAGATGGGATTAATTTTTTTATTGATTTAAAAGATAATTTCTCTATAATTGAATGGAATGAGAAATATACATTTTCTTTTGTCGGAAAAATGTCACTCCTCCTCAGCGATGAAGGACCGAAGTCTCAGTGGAAATGGATAATTGATACTATTTTCAATTTGAGCTGGTATGACTAAAACAAAACGAAAATTGAATTCCCCGTAGCTAAATTTACTACCACGGTTTTGTGCCTTTCCATTAAAATTGAGGTAGTAAACGAAATTAGCGGAATTGGAACCGTGCTTTTGCAGAAGACGGTCAGTATGAAATCGTCAAGATGCAAGCCGAAAGAACAAGTCACCGCTCTCGAGAAAATTACTGCTACGAGTTGTAGTGTGATACTAAAATAACAGCCAACTAATTTGAGTTAACCAGATTTAAACCTGTTTATAGTGTGTACATAAATTGGATACAAATATATATAAATCTGCACCCGTGTCGCTGTCGTGTTGTACTGGTTATATTCCGTTCGATAACAACCGGAGACCGGAGATAGTCTTATATCTGGTGGTAGTGTCCAGGTCGGTGTTATATTTTGTGCCCCGAAGAAGCAAAATTATGTATCTGGTGGCCCTGACTAAAGAACTAACACCCTGTGGAAATCAGGGATTGTGTTGAAATATATATTGTCCTCTCGCAAATCAGAACAGACATAGCCAGTTAATAACAAGCAATCCTACTTCAGCCGGCCCGAGGTCAATCAAGCAGAATGTGAGTGGGTTTCTGAAAGTTCAGGAATGGTTGACTCGGTTACACCCAGGAAAGTCTTATGCCATCGTTCGGTCGCGTGTCAGCGAGCAACAAGGTCAAACCTATGGCCGCTACATTTAGCGATTTCAGCAAGGAGGTAAAACACGCCGGAGTGCATATTCTGTGTGCAATGAGAGTCATACGTGAAGAAAGTTATTGATGTTAGCGCAAAATGTCCAGAGTATAACGTTTAAATCTTATATTTTTAATTTCGTGCATGGGGTTGTTTGTTTTTAATTTTGTCGACTGCATTGTATAGTAGGTACGGTTGGTTAACGTCTGTGTGAAAATGAGCATTATAATGCAATTCACCCCAGGTAAAACCTGGAAATAGCATGCTGTACCGGTTGGCATTTACTCAGAAAATTTGAATAAGAACACTTTGGAGTGTTTCATTGTCAATCTGAAGACAATAAAAAGCATTCGGAAAGAGTTCGATGATTTCTGTGATGATTACGAAGGTATGGCAGCTCGAAAAACACACTATAATTTTTTTCTGATAACAAACGAATTACCGGAATTTTTAGTGAGGGCCTTAGATTCAACAGAGAAGGCTACATCAGATGTCATGAAGTGGTTGTGCTGTCCTGAGTTCTGAGGATATCTGCTGGAGAAAGCAATATCTGCCAATAGGACCCTGCATCATGTCACATCAAGAAGGAGAACACAGACATAACTTTTTGAATCATATAGCTCCTTACAGCTGGCCGCCTTACCCCCACCCCTAAACTGCATCAGACTTGATTAATATGTGTGGGAAGCAGTTGGGAGAGAGAACATTAACCTCTTTGTAAGAGTAAAGATTAACTGAAGCTGCATTCACTATCCATATTTGCAAGAGATTCCGAAGTCTTCTAGAGGCCATGTTTGAAGCTAATAATGATTATATTGAATAGATTTACGTTTTCGTGTTTCAAGATATTTTTGTGAAATTTTGGTAATATATCCCTTAAAATGGGGTGTCAAACTTATTTACTTTTTTGCGTAAATTCGACGAAAAGTTATCTATTGTACTCTGTATCTGAGCGAGCAGAAGGCTTTAAGTCTCGAGGAACAGACCCTTAGTTTTCTTATCAACATCATACATTATGGGTCAGATGAATTGATCAGGGAAGACCCATGAATTAGTTCCTCACATGTGGTAACAATCTTTAGCACTAATCTGCGCAAACCATAGGGTATAATGACTTTGAAACGTTGGTAGCTCAAACAGGTAAGAAGAGCAGACCTGGCTTTGTGGGTAGCAAAAGACATTCATTCCATAAAGAAATTATAAGTAAATTAATATCAAGAAGAGTAGAACTATAATTGCATTCTAAGATTTTGTTGTGCTTCTTGTCGTCACTGGCTTCATTTCTCAACACTACATAACATTAAACCCCAAATGACTAAAATTTTCCGTTTCACTTTTTATCATTTCATCTTAAGAGTAAAAGATGTGACAACATTAGTGAAAAGAAATGACAATAAAAAGTTTTTTTCAGAAAAGAAGTTAACGATTGATTTTGCATTTATACATTCGGGGGGTAAAAGAAAGCAAGACGTTGGACAATTTTCACAAACAAGAATGCGAGAAAAGAAACAATCAAAATAGAACTTAGGGTTATATGCATCTTTCAAGCGTAAAACGATGAGACCTAATTGCCCTACTAGTTCACTGTTTAGATGCAGTGGATAAATATGCGGAAGGCTCCTCATAACAACTGCCATGAAAATATCTATAAAAATCCCAAGTCATGGCAATTAAAAAAGGGCAGAAGTCGAAATAGTAGGTCAGGAGGATTACATTTTCGGTACAATGGAGGAGCTGTGCCAGAAATATTTAGTGCAAGGATTAATGGTATATTTATAAATTTGTAAGATGTATTATGACAGTACAATGTGCAACCTTTACTAGATGCAAACTTATTTTAAAACAGTTCACCCTAAGCGAGGCTGGGCCGTTACAACTGCGCAGGGGTTGAAATGAGTGCAAAATGTAGAGAGAGTGTCTAAGAATAGATTAAAATTGGGTTGTATTCAAAGAGACAGAATGTGGCAATTGACGTTCTGTTTAAAATTTCAGACATTGTAGCAACCATGGAAGCAAGTAAACGGAAGAAATGCGGAAGTCAGAGAGAAGAAACTATTATAATAGTAAAGACGCTTACATTTGACTACTTCAACAGTAAAAGGGTGAACCCACATGTCAGTCTAAAAACTAACGTAAATTCATGCAGTCGGGTATCAAGGAGAAAAACTCACAGAGTAGTTATCATGAAAATATTTATAGAGCAAATGTTTCAACATAAACATTCCACTTCATACCGGTGGAAAACCTAAGACCGAGAACGCGTAATGATTTGCGAATGAATGGCAAAAACGACTCCTTTTCTTATTTCTGTTCCATTATGTTTGGCAGCAAGTGTTAAATCGTTTCTGGGATGAGGCTTGGATTTCATTGCCGCTTACTGAGTTGCCTCACTGAATATTCTGGGTGCAGGCGGCATGTTGACGTTTCAAATTCTTGCAACTATCTCAATGTCCTCACTCTTTTTTGGTGTTATACATTTAAAAATACATCACTGTCATAATTCATGCCCACAGTGGCTTCTGATCAGTAGTTTATTATTCCAGGGCAGCTGATGTATTCTATATCAGTTTCGGAAACATCTGTGCTATTTCCTTTTTTTTATTACCCCTCAGAAGTTCTCTGATGAGGATATGTATCTAGAAACCAAGAAATTTAAGTCCTTACCTTGGGAGTGCAGTTTCATTTAATCACGCCTCATACTTTAGAGAACTGCCTGTTTTCATTAACTGTTAGAAGCTTGTTGTCTAAATCGAATAAAATGCGGTATTTTCAATGAATATTTCCTATGATTTTGGAATTATGGTGCTAAAATATTACATAAACTCATAGGTATTCTGCCGTAGTAACTTAAGGTTATTAAATATGTTATGAAGACTGCGCTTCGATTACAGAATCCCAACGTGCGAACATTGCAAGTATCTATTTACTGGAAAGGTTAACCTTGAAGGCTTCGCTTTTTTCCCATTTTCGTCACTAGTAACAGTCAATGATTCAATCAGTGATTGGCAAGTATCCAATGGCCGCTTCACTAAATTGACTGTATCCGATCGGTGTAGGAAGCGAACCTTCAGAACAGACAATTTCTGCTTACTGACGTGCAGTGTCTGTAATTGTTTAGGACTTGATTTTTCGTGCTTGCGTAACGAGCTGCCCACATAGCCAATCATTTTCGCACACATATTGATGAAATGAGGCGCTTATTGCACAGTTGCGAAACAAATTGAACATTACTGTTGCTAATGTTAGAAGATACGGTATCTTTTGAGGGCACCGAGAATAGAATTGAAGGAGACTTTGTCTGCGTCTATTTTTACTAAGGACTGTACACTTGGTGAAGGTATGAATCCACTCGTTCTCTTCTAGTGATAACGTGTTTTGTTTCACAGACACTCTCGGCAAATAAGCTAATGTGTGTGTGTGTTCGTGCGTGTGTGCGTGTGTATGTGTAGGCATTGGAGTTATCATTCAGAAGCGCTAATGTGTTTCTTGCTGATTCTTTAGCACGAAATAGCCGATTATGGGCTGTGACTTCATCGAAATCTTTTGTATTCACATGAACTCTATTCCTTACATTCACCAGCTTAGCCATAGATATAACATATCTTAAAAGTATATATATATATATATATATATATATATATATATATATATATATTACTTATCGTTTTTTTATGGAATAATTGCTATATATATATATATATAAATATATAGCAATTAATCCATAACTATACGGTAAATTAATATATATATATATATATATATATATATATATATATATATATATATATATATATATATATATATATATAGATAGATAGATAGATAGATAGATAGATAGAGAAAGGAGTGGTTCATTGAAAATGACAGACAAGGTATTATCATTGTTTTTAATATAATATTCCATGTGTTCGAATAATTTTTTTCTTTTTGGAACTCAAATTATAAAATAATTTTCCAATGCTTTTGTACTTTCCAGCACTTTTGGCTTTACTTTTAGCCATTATCAAGAATGAATTTTGTTTTACTTATAAAGAAACATGTGAAAAGTCTATGCATATACATTCTTGTGTATGTTAAGTTCCGCACATGGTAAGCACATTGTTACTGTGTTCATAATTGATGTTATTAAGTGTAGGATTTTTATTTATTATTAGTTAGGTCTGAATTATTTTTAATCTTCTTTTGAATCTAGACGATGCTATTTTGTATGTATTATTAACGAAGATGTCACGGATAGGTCCTGGAAGATCTCGATGTGTATTTAAATGAGATCGGATGGAACTGTTGTGGGAAAGGTGTAAGGTGAATATTCTCGTCAATTTTCTGATGGTATAGCCAATGCAATTATTTACACATTTGGATAGCTGATGAACACATTTCTTCAGGGGACATGTAAATTCGTAAACGAAACTGGTTTTCTGCAGTTTAGATTTTTCACGTGAATTATTATTTAAGCTCACATCGAGTTCGCTGCAGAAAATAATAGCAATCTACTGCAGTATAAATTTCTGTCCCATCTCCTTCGAGACATGATCGCTTAAGTATAGCACTTAACTGACTGACTGAAATATAATGCGAGATTATGTTATATAACACTACTAGAGCTGGACAAACAACGAAGAACACATATATATATAAATATAATCATATATATTTATTCTTCGTCCGTCACATTTGTGTACAGCAGGAAGACAACAGGATAGAGACCGTCGGGATTCAGAAGCCAACGAATGGTCTCTCTCTTAAGCCAAAACTTCTAGGTTTTATATAGTCTTCAAACTCACACACACTTTTGTTTTTTTTCCGTTGTCGTTTTTTTAACTTATATACTACCGGATATATGTGTCAGTCACGCCCGGCTCTTGCTATAATATCCCAGGTAATAAGAAATGTCTTATCGCCATTCCTAAATTGCCAGAAATATTTAGAGGACGCAGTGCTGCTTGTGTATTTTACATTGCCTATTCGATGATGGGTAAAACAAAATTTCCAAGGATTGTTAGTGGAAGCAAAATAATATTTAACATCATTACCTGAATTACTGCTTTTATGATAAAATATATGTTTAAGCTATTAAACAATTACATCCTAGACATCAGAGAGCGCATGGAAATTCAAAAGTGGACTTTGAGGTCAACACTTTATATATATATATATATATATATATATATATATATGAGACAAATGAATAACAATTATGTATAATAAAAACTACTCTAATATTAGGGCAGGTCGAATTGGGAACTTTTGAATTGCATCTAGCAAGCTAAGATTTAATATGCTAAATAATGGCAAAAACTATTAGATTCAAAACCGTGAGTATTTTTGAGGAAACGAGCTTCAAGTTTAAGTTCAACATCGTAAGGTTACAATATAATTCCAGTGACCAGTGAAAACCTAAGTGCACAGCCTTATACAAATTTAATTTCCTGGGTGTTTGTATTAAACATGACAACGAACAATAGAGCGGTTATTAATAATAATTTTGAAATTCTAAAGTATTTTGACAAAATAACAAAATATGTATTTCGGAGAGTTTATCCACTAATTTTTACATAGTACTGAAATAATAAAACAAAAATTGGGGAATTCAATAAAAAGTTGTCGATACTTTTTAATCAAACTTCTTTGAATGAATACTAGCTTTCTGAATATAACTTATTCTCTCTCTATCTCATAAGCAAATATATATATATATATATATATATATATATATATATATATATATATATATATATAAGCTCTGATTCTTTTTTAGCTGAGGCATTTTACGATATTATTTCTACATATCTAATAATTTTACAACATATCTAATAAACTGTCTTGCCAAATCTTCTTATTCCAGATTGAAGGAGACGCTGTAACAGCTATTTGAACACACTATACGAAGTATTGCTTCTCACGGCTGTATAATTAGCAGGATGTACTTGATGCGGGAGGTCAACATTAAAGCCTTCTATTCCGTCAAATTTTGGACAGAGCAGACAATACTCTTTCACAAAATAAATGATAACCTCAGCGGGATAGGTTATGAAAAGTTTGGGAAGGTAAATATTACCTTTAGTTTGAATAACCTTTCTGAGGTCTTACGAAGCTGGATGAAGCCCTGCAATTTCACTGAAATCAGACGATCCTATTTCGAAGAGACTATTATCTCTTACTTTATTAATTTCGAAAATTAATAAATATCTTTCCTGAAAAAGTTTCAACACTTTCTCTATATATACTGGCCGGTTAACATAATCAGTCAGTAAAGTGCCATATCTGGTACACGCTTGGGCGATCACACCAAGATGAGGATATGACTGGCTGACAGAAGATTTTCCCGCTGTAGGTTTCCATTGCTTTCTGCGATACACTGAATGCCAAAGAAGGCTACAAACCCAAATTGTCCTGCTATTTAACCAATAACTGAAATAAGGAAGCGATAGATTAATACACTTACCAAGAGTATTTGTTCATAAATGAATGTAACAAATTGAACTAGTATTCGAACCCGGCTGTCCTATTTCTATATCCACTGTTCCACAACGCACTTATGTTTTAGTATGTTTAAGATATATTAAATTTATATAGAACTATTCAATAAATGTTGTCATAATCTTATTCTTTTTCTGTCTTGCTATAAGGGATCAAAATACACAAATAATAATGAAATGAAAAATTCAGTATATGAAGGAAAGAAAGATATAATCAGTTGTTATTTCAATAACTTGTACTCTTAGAGTTTAGTAATGGCTTCTTGTAAAAGGAACGTAATTATTATTTTACAATTTCTATTATTATTTGTCCCGGAAAAGATATTTGAGAGACTCACACAGTCCAATTTACATACAAAAATAGAAAACTTAGAATTTAAACAAACAATAATTAACATATTTATCAAAGAGGTTTTTGAGGGAAATAAAAAGATAGTTGAAGTTAATGACTGTTCTGCACCAACTGCTAATGATGTCTCTAGATAATGCGTGTTTTATCAGACGTGGATGTGGTCTTTTTCAAATACAAAGCGAAAAGGATTGAGCTTTTCAGAAGTTGCACAGCGTTTAATAAAGTCTGAGTGGATAACCCAGAAACATGATTTGATTATGTACGATTATAAATGCCTTGTATATACACAGTTTGACCAGTTTTTATTGTTACGACAAGCTTTGAAATTTTCAACGATGATAAATAGTCTGTTGATTTGCATGTGAGCAAAGACGAAGTGTTGGAGAATATGAAACAAATAGGACACATACATACTCTACATACTCAGAAAGAGAGAGTTTTTTTTAAGATGCATAATAGGAGAGGGTGCTTGGAAAATTAAACACTCAAAGGACAGATTAAAGATGAGGGGGACATAGGAATACAATCCATAAATTACCTAGTGAGCATAAGTAAGTGGATTGAAAAACAAGGTTTATGAGAGCTAAAAAAAGATTTCTTAAAAATTGCAAATGACAAGAAATTGTGGAGAACCAGATTCACCTCTGTCCTCAAGAGAAAAGAATATGGGAGAAGAGCGGGTAGTGTTTTGCTAAAATATTATATTTATCTTTTACTAGAAGTTATTTGTGAAAATGTAGTCAAGATGTCTTGTTTCATTTAAGGAATATTTGTCGAACTTGTTATAGATTTTCATGTGAAATGGCCTGTGAATTTAACCTAAGCTAATATTAACGGAGAAAAATTTAAGTAAAATGCATATGCTTTCCCCTGTTGATATTTTTTTTGTTAAGCACTAGCATCAACATTCGGTGAAACATATTTTGCTAAAATAAGATTTGGCTTCTCATTATCACTGGTAAAATCTATTTTTATGTAACTTGCCAATGTTTTTATTTGTCTCGAAAAAATCGTTTAAAGCAGGACCATTAAATAAAACATTTGCATTTGTTTATTGAGTGATTTTTAGTACATCCGGAAGCAAGGCCTCCAGTTGGAAAGTTTTCAAGTGCGTGGTAATAGTTCTTCTTTGCTGTTGTTCCCAGGTCCACCGAGGGTTGTAGCACCTGTTAGGGTCGCAGTTATCGGCCAATCGGCCCAAAATTGGGGTCAAAATATTATGAAAGCATAAAAATAAATTTTGATTGTAAAAATACCAGGAATATATTTTTAAAAATGAAATATTTCCAGCCATACATTTTTTAAACGAAAAAAATACCAGCAATATATAAACAAAAACCTGATCTAGAAGCCGATTAATTTCTGAGAATATATATTCTATTTATACGAACGGCATTAAATAATCCATTGATACTGATATGCCAAAAAACGAAATAAACCAAATCAATTCAAACCATTTTAGTATGTTGTGAATGAGGCTAATAATATTGAACAATGTTACAAAAATCTTCAATAGAGTTTATAATCCCCCACCAAAAAACTCGAATTTGCCGAGTTTGATACTGTTGATGGTAAACCTTGTATTGCAGCTCCTTTTTTAGATAGAAAGGGAATATTTTGCTTTCATAGATTCTGTCAGTCAGTAAAAGTGTCATCCGTGATATACGCTTAGGCGATCATGTCTAAGAAAGGCAGGACTGACTGGGCAGAAGATTATCACGTAGTAGGTTGCCATTACTTTCTGCGTTAGACTGGTTGACAGCCAAGGCTATAGAACCCAATCTGTTCTGTTATTTAACCTATAACTCGAAGGAAGAAACGGATTAATACCTTTCCGAAGGGTATATGCGCGTAAGTGAATGCAAGGAATTCAACTGAAACTCGAAATCTGCCCCTCGTTTTCTCGTTCCAAGCCGATATCAACAGCACCACAACGCACATTTACGTGTATTTGTTGAAGTTAATATCAAATCCTAAATGCTGGCAATATTCATTCAGACTCTTGATTGTTCTTACCATGATGTCAACATATGGAAATGTGAAACCTCTCAACACTTATTCTTTCAACATTGAAAAGACTGACTTGCGTTTGTAAAACTAAAAAGAATTGTTTGAATTTAATAAGCCGAAAGAAGTAATAGCCATCGTGGATATGTCGCCTTCTTCGCGACCAACAACTTGATAAATTCAAATATTGTCAAAATGTACATCTCCTGTGATCCCATAACAAAATCGTGAGAGTGAGGCGTAGGATAACAATCCTGATCTGTAAATTTCGTTATGAATCACCATATGAGCGCGAGAAAAAAGTTGCCGTTCAGTATCACATACAACGGTGATGAGCATTGGCACATGGAAAGCCGAATTACAATGTGCTGAAATTCGCCTTTAGTCTATTTGTATTTCTGGCACAGTAAATTTTCGTACAGCTGAACTGATATATGTGGAAAGATATCGGGAAATTTGTTACTTGATCTTGAATATCTTTGTCTATCTGTCTCTTGGTAACGATGTCCGCTGTCAGGTTGGAATGTGTGAGGCAATATGTTCCAAATTTGGGTGTTTTACGTTTACTTTTAAGAAAATCGAACAAAACCTTCATCAGATTAGGCAATTAAGTGTGAGCGATTTTACACCATGCAAGTAAGTGTCAATTTTAGTAGAGTTACTTTTAAGTCTATTGAAAATTTTCTGAGATGATGAACAAGATACGAAGCTGTGTTTGTCTTCATAAAAGAGAAAATCTGTAAGAACACTAAAAAAATGAATAAAACATTCTGAAATTTAGGAAACGTTTATGAAATTGTTTCCTTAATGACGTTCAATAAAAGGCAGAATGTCTGCTAATATTACTTTTTCTGTTATATTTATTTACACACACATACACACACATAGAGGAAAATTATTAGTTCATACAATTTTCTTTGAAAACAAGAAAACATTCAATTAATAATATTGTTAATTTGTTCTTTCAACAGTTCTAACATATTTTTCATTTATTCTTTCAACACTTATAATATGCTTAATTCATTACTTCGATATACTAAAATTTAATTCTTTCAAAACTTATAATATTCTTTTACAATTATGCTTTTAACACTTCTGTTGCGGAAGTGAAGAATGAGTAACCTGAAAGACAGTACTGTTGCTGTTGTTGTTGCTACTGTAGAGGTTAATTTCTTCTTCGCCTCAGCAAATGAAAAAAGGAAACGTCGGATTTTGGGTCAATAAATATAAATTTTAATTTTCATATGCACAAAACATCAAACTACTACCCGTTGCTGTTGCAAAAGCAATGGAGTGAGAGAAAAAGAAAAACAGAAAAAGAGAAGGCAAAATGTGTTGGTTGATGTCGCCTGATTATCTGTGATGATGGCACTATCGGTCGGGAGGACGGTAAGGAGAGTGTGTCGCTCGACCCCGGAGCCGGATCTCTGCATGATTCTCTTACTGGGCCTCTGCCCAGTTGAGGAACGTCAGTTAAGTAGTGAACCTGCGTCATCTGGATAGGCCTGGATCGCATATGTTAGGGGATAATTAATATGACACCGGGTCATAAAGTTCAGTTTGTTGATTTCTGTCTAATCGGAATACAGAATCACTATTTTTCACACTGGCTCGCAAATTCTTTTCTTTATAATTTGTTTTTAATTAGAAGATATACGTCGATCCGCACGCACAGAAATTTGATCGTCGAGCTGTCAACATCCGGTTTATATAGAAGCGTGTAAGCAGCATGACAAGCCCACCTTTTCTAGAATATTGATCGGATATTAATTAATTAGTAAAAAATGTGTACCTTGAAGTGTTTAGGAAAAGTGACATTTCTGCCTAATCTGGTTTGTATTGTAGAGGTATTGTCGGATTGTAATGCATCTTTAGATTTGGGTGCTTCTTGTAAATGGGGAGAATGCAATTGATTTTATTTTTCTATGGCAGCTGGTTGCAGTCTATCAACAGAGACTATGCCCTTTTTTTTAATCATTTCACCCCGAGCAAGGCAGAAATGTCAATGATGAGCTGGGGGCTACATAACTGTAAAAAGATTAATTAGAAAAGAGTGAGGAGTACAAACTAGTTAGAAAGGAGCAATAGAAAGCTGAGAATGCAGGTGCGATGACAGATACATAGGGTGGGAGAAAGGGAAGGATATACGGGGGTGGGGATAGAGCTAGAGTTCAATGGTTAATAGATTAGTATTGACATTGCATTTAAATTTCTGGAGGTTGTAGGCGTCAGGAAAGCAAGAATATGGGAGCGAGTTCCACAAGCGGGAAGTGCGAGAGAAGAAGCTGCAGGAGTAGAATTTTCGTCTGCATTTGGCTAACTTAACTGTGAATGAGTGTGACCCAGTTGCCAAACTGGTTGCACGAGTAAACACCTGTTGAGGAGGCACCAGTGACTTAAGTTCGTCCGAGCAGAAGCCATGACAGTATTTATAGAACAGACAAAGGGAGGCCACATGTGGACGGTGGGGAAGTGGCTGCAGTCTAGCCGCCAGATCAGTAACTATCACATTACAGACTCTCCATTGGAGCCTGTCGAGAACACTGAGGAGAACGGCAGGGGCGCCTGACCATAAATGAGAGCAGTACTCCATGCACGGTCGGATGGTTGACTTGTATATATGCAGGATGGATTCAGGCGGAAAAAACATCCTGGATCGGCATAGTGAGACAACCTTCTTAGCAGTAGATTTAGCTATGGAATGAATATAGTGGTTCCATTTGAGGTCTGAGGAGAGGGTTAGGCCGAGGAGGTGAGTTTTTCTCTTTTTTTGACCGTGTCTTATCGGACAAAACGTATTCGCAGATATAAATATGTGTGCGTGTGCGTGTGTGTGTGTGTGTGTGTGTGTGTGTGTGTGTGTGTGTGTGTGTGTGTGTGTTTGTTCGTTTAAAATTTTGATCAGGTGTGAATTTTAATTACAACAATTTATTTTTTAATTCTTCTATAAATTACAAGGTCGGATTAGATTTTGTCATTTTCAAAAAATTGTTCTGATAATAACAAGGGTGTACTAAAGTATATTTCATCAGATTATTTCTATTAATGTGCAGCTGAGGTCTTCTTTAATAATGGTTCTTATAGAATGGGGTATAAGGGGTATATTATAAATCCAATTGATCGAGTTTTTCTTCCTGGCTAATGATGTCTTGAATTGTCTGTGGAAACTTTTTACTAATCTATCAGCACAAGAGTGACATGCAGGCGTCTTTATGTGGTTTGCTTCCAGCAAGGTGATGAATTCCTGAAAAGTGATTATCGGAATTGTGTTCTACGATCAATAGTGATGACACTGGGTACTCTGAAAATAGAAATCCAATCTTTTAAAACTTCGTTTGCGACTGAAGTTGTTGATGCGTCTTTCAGGGGAATCGCGGTAGGCTTACATGAAAATCTGTCAACAATAGTTAGGATATAGAAATGACCTTGACAGCTAGATACGGGACCATCTACATGTAAGTGGATGTGTTTAGATCTTGCGCCTGGGTTGCTAAAAGAACCTATATGCGTTTTAGCATGACGCTGTATTTTGTTCTTTTAGTTATGTTAATATCCATTTTCGTATGTCTGTTGCCATGTTTGACCAAACAAAACATTCACTTATATTTTTTTTGCAGGGTATCACTTGTTTCTGTGTGAAAAATTGTGAATGTATTTGAATATTTGTTTCCTCAGTGTAGGTCGGACGTATGGCCTAGGGCTAGTTATGTCTGAAAAATGTCACAATAAAGTTTTTATTATCGAAATGAACTGAATTTTTTTTAATGTTAAAAAGGTATTCGATAACATTTCTATTAGAGTAGATTCAGATTTCTTTTCATAAGAAATTAAATTATGACAATGAATCGTTAATAATCGATGTTTTATCTGGGCGTGACAGTGCTCGGATACAATATTTTGCTGTTCTTTAATATAACGAACGTCTGTTGTGTACTGAGAAATAAAATCTAAATATCTAATTTCTCTATGGACATATTTGTCTACACTACAGTTTACGGTATGGTTAAGGGGCTTGTGAAATGTATATATCCCAAAATTTCTAATTTCGAGTATGTATCTCAACTGTTTAATTGCTAAATATATAGCCAACAATTCTCTAGATAGGTGCTATGGCGTATATCTGTCTTGTTCAATTTTACTGAGATAAAAGGAAATAAATGTTCTTACCAAATCTATTCTTGTTTAATTACAGCTTATATCGCTGTGTGGGATGCGTCCGTAATGAGGAAGATGAGTGCGTTTACTTTTTGCTGATAGGTGAGAGTTTAATAAAAGTTTTAAGTTCTTATTTGGATGTATTGAAGGCATGAAATGCTTCGTACAGTAGAGTAATATTCTTGTTTCTTTTTTAAGAGATTAATCAGACAGAAGTATATTTCACATATTAGGGCTGAAGCGGTTTTAATAATAAATAAGTCCGATGAATCTTCTTAAATATCGGATGTAAGTAGTTACGGGAAAATTAACATTTGCTTCCACCTTTCCTGGTAAAATGAGATGTCCTTTTGGTCTATCACATATCCAAGAAATGTAATTTTGGTGATGTCGAAAGTGCATTTATCTCAGTTTACTTTTAGGACAAATTGCGATAGACTCTGAAAGACTTGATGTAAGGGGTCTTTCTGTTCAGCATATGTTTGGCTATGTCATGAGTATGTCATCAATGTAAGTGTATACAAATGGTAATCCTCTTAAGACTTGGTCAATTAGTCTTTGAAATGTTTGGCCAATATTCCGATGATCAAATGGCATTCTGTTAAACTTGTATACTCCGAACAAAGTTTTAACCACTGTTTTGGGAATATCTTCTTTCGCTACCGGGATGTGGAAATAAGCTTTTGCTAGATCTACCTTAGAGAATATACGTGATTCGTGTAACCCGTGAGCGAAATCATGTATATACGAGACAGTATAACGATCAACAACTGAGTATACTTTTAATTTACGAAAGTCCCCACAAGATGGAAATACATTATTATCCACTTCTGGAACAAGGTGCAGGGGTGATGCGTGAGGGCTTTAAGATGAGTGAATTATCATTTTACTTCCATAAGTTCTTCTTAAAATTTTGGCGGATTAATATTTGGGCAGTTGTGTTCGACGTGAACATGAAGATGATGGATGTCTAGAAGTCATTATTCTGTATTTTGTAACATGCTTGATGTTATTTATATTTTTGAAGGATATTGTAATTTCTTTTAATTTATCCAAGATATCAAACAATTCTGTACTATGGCAAGTTGTTACAATGATGCCAGTAGAATTGCATCGTGTGCGGATTCTTCTAATACGTATATTGGTTTCGATATCCAAAAAGAGTCTGTGCCTCATGTTCACTGACAAGTTGAATTGTGCTATTGTGCGTTAAGTTTTTGATCGAACGACACAAAATCCTTTGTCGGCAATATCTGCCAATTTTTCCAGTACTTTGTCTTCTGTCATGGATGTTAGTATTTATACCATAGTTGTTGGCAATTTGTCCAACCAAAGCCGACGCAGAATGGCCTCCGACATATCATTTCCATTGAGTTGACTTTTCATGTTGCGAGGGTGGTATATCACCGATAATTATGTTGTTAAATAGCTTACTTAAGATTTGCACGTTTGAGCAATCTATCCTTGTAATGATGGCTGCTTTAAGAAAGTTTTAAAGGTTCTGTGTCAGGGAGATCTTCCAATAGGTCGGCAAATTCGTCGACAACACAAGGGTTGGAATACACTGGCAAATTATATTTTTTGCCATCGTAAAGGACTGAGGAACTAAACTTCAAAGGGGATTCCAAAGTATTTCGTGTGAACTTATTATATTTTCACGTATTTTTTAAGATGTTGCTATCTCCCGAAACGTTTGGGTTACCTCTTGTTGTGGAAGTGAAGAATGGGTGATCTTAAATATTGTTGTTGTTACTGCTGTAAAGGTTAATTTTTTCTTCGCCTGAGCAAACGGCAATTGACGGAAAAAAGGAATCGTCGGACTTTCTGTAAATTAATGTATAATTTATTTTCATATGTACAAAATATCAAACTACTACCCGTTGCTGTTGTGAAGGCAACAGAGTGAGAGGAGAAAAGTGAGACTCAAAGATAATGCGAAAGATTGTTGGTTGCTGTTGACTGATCTCTGATGAAGGCGGCGTCCGTCGGTGGGTGTGAGTAGGACAGCGTGTCGATCAACTCACTCTCTCTCTCTCTCTCTCTCTCTCTCTCTCTCTCTCTCTCTTTCTCTTTCTCTCTAGCTACCCGGTCGAGAAAACATCAGAAGTCAACACAAATGACGTGTTTAGATCTGATCGCATACTTATTTTTTAGGTGAATCCGTTTGTTGTTTTCAGTCTAATCGGAATCCATATTTACTATTTTTCTCACTGACTCGCAAAATTTACATTCGTCTTTTTCTTTTTAAATTTGTTTTTAATCGGAAGATATGCGTCGATCCGAATTCGCAGACACTCAAATCCGTTACTCTGCTTTAGTCGTCGAACACTCAACATCCGGTTTTATAGAGAAGAGTGTAAGCAACACGAAACTTCTATTTTTCTCATTTATTCTTTCAACACTGCTAATAGTTTTAACTCAATTTTTGAACACTTCAAATACTTTCCTGATTTATTCTTGCTATACTTATAATATGTTTTAAGTTCTGATTGGTAATGGAATATGAACTTTTCCTTTCAATCCCATTAGCATTAATGCTGTTAGGTGGGGCAAGAGTATGTCCTTTCTCCGCAACGACGATGTGTCAATTAGCAGATTAGATTTGTCATCTTGCCTTAACAAACCACCCTCAATTAAAAACAATATTGAAGGCATGAGGAAACCACACCACTGAGTTTTTCCAGAAATCACAGAATTTCACAGAAAACAAAAAAACATTATATGGAAAGATATCATCAACATCCTGAAGATACAAGACATTCAAAAATATAAAAACAAATTTTTCATTGGTTAATTTATCAGTGATATGATCTGTTACGATTTTCGTGTTAAAATTGTAAAAAGTTATAAAATTCCGTAGGAATACTACCACCTGCAGTTGATTTACATATTTTCTCTCTTTTATTTTCTCCCCCTCTCATTCTTCTCAAACATAACTATTTTTATATTTCTCTTTAATATTCTTCATGCCTCACTCTTCTCATACACACATATTTATTTTACTTTCCTATTACCCTTCCCCTTCTCCTACGTACACATTACTTTCTCCCTCTCATTTTCTTCCCTTTCACTCTTTTCAGGCACACATTATTTATCTTTCCCTCTTATTTTCCTCTTCTCTTATTCTTCTCATACACAAATATTATTTATAAGTTATTCAGAATCTAATTGCTCATTTCTGCTCAAATGCAACAAATTTTCTCAAGTGGCAATCATTATTTTAACAATCATAAAAGCCTGCTCGAAAAGGAATTCTTTTTACGTGTTGTTGACTCTAGCGAGTAGAACTCTTTGGTAATGCTGAATTGATATCATCCGTCTTTGTTTTAAAAATTGGCAACGAAAAAAGTGTTTCAGTGATCAGATTAAATGGAAATCTTGACATGGTAAGCCGGTTGTATTAGATGAAAGCATCAGAACTCCAAAGACGAAAGTGTCGATCTTTGCTTGACGCTAATATTATAAGTGTAATCTTGAATTCCTGTGAAAAAAATGAATCTAAGTTAGGATTTGGTAGAGTTGTGTATTCTTTTCACTGAGTTAAATTATTGGCAAAGCAAACCTTCTATGAGTGCTTTGTTTTGTTTTGAGAGCTTTTAATAGACGGAACGCCACACTAAGAAACTACTTTACTAGAGGAGATCTTTTTTTCCATTCAGAAACATTCAATCATTCAGCAAATAGGAATATTAGTGGTTGTTTTTTTCTGTCAATGATAATTATGATTATTTTTTAGATAAAAGCTAATTCTTCACATTTAGACTTGAATATCTGTTGTTCATTAAAAGAAATCTAAGCGAACAGTAGCAGTAAACAATATGGACATATAGCTCACATAGATAGATATATATATACAGAGAGAGAGAGAGAGAGAGAGAGAGAGAGAGAGAAAGAGAAAAATAAAGTAAATGATGAATAGAGAAAGATAAAGAGTTTTTCTCTGCCTGTCGATACATCAGGGCAGAAACAACGTAATGAAACATAAGGTGAAAGCGTACCAAAAGGCAAATTGCCATAATTTATTTTAAGCCAAATTGGATGTTGTTTTAAATATTGAGTGAATTCATTCATATTTATAAAGCGATATATATATATATATATATATATATATATATATATATATATATATAAGATAAAATATCGATTTAAATTACGGCATATTTATAGGTTACAGTGGTCAACATTAGTGATAGTGTTTATGTGAATCTAAAAGTGGATATTGTAATCCACACCCTGAGACGACAATCTTATTTCATGTTAAGCAATATCATCCTGCCGTGTGCCTGTGGATAGAGTTTAGCATGAAACAGACTATCGCTTCTGGTTGTTGAATATAATGTCTACTTATATATATATATATATATATATATATATATATATATATATTGAGAAGAAAACTCAACAGATAATTAAACGGTTATAAATCTAGAATGTATTTTATCAATGTAAAGAAAAAAATTATAATTGTCCCGTTCAGAATTTTGATGAATAAAAATTTTATTTATTCCCCAACGGTGTTAGTGAGGTAAATGTAAAACTTTTCTTTACAATTGCTGAAATAAATTCTGAATCTATTACTGTTTAATTATGCGTTGCATTTTCTTCTCAATATATTTACTCTGGATAGATGAAAAAAGCGAAAAGAATGAACTACAAATAAACTGCAAGTAAAGTGAATGCATGCTCTTCAGCAAAGAGAGAGGGCCAAATTCTATATACAGGCGCGAGATTGTAAAATCAAGCAGGTATAAAAATTTGAATACCTGAGAAATCTAAGAACAGTCGATCCCAACACAGAGATCTAAAAGCAAATTGGAATGGGGATGAACGCATTCCAGAATTTGTCTTGAATTTTAATAGAAAGGAAAATTTCGTTTAAAACAATGAAGAGCGTACTAGATTGATATGTGATATTAGTTCTTCAATCTGGCAGTGAATGCTGGACAATCTCATCAAAGATGAAGGAAAAACTTGAAGCAACATAAATCTGGTTCAACAGAAGGATGCTGCGATTAAACTTAGATCGAGCACGTGATCAATGATAAGGTTTTGGAAAGGGTGGAAAACACAAGATACATTGGATGCTGAAGTAATGATAAGTGATGACTGGGAAACAAGGAGCTGAGAGATAGAAGATAGAAAATGAGGTTGCATGTAAACCTTTGGAGATCGTGGCTATCAGGAAAATATGCAAATGGAAGCTAGTTCCAAAAAAGAGAAGATCAAGAAAAAAAACTATTACAGTAGAAGAGGAGGTTATATTTAATTTTTTTCGATGGTAAATGTGTACGACTTTGATGTCAATTAAGTAGTACGCGTAAATACATGTGGTTGGGGTACGAGGGAAAGAATTTCGTCAGAACAATGACCATGAAAATATTTTTTGAAAAGACAGAAAGAAGCCATATCACGTCTGTGTGAAAGTGACTGAAGACGGGCTGTCAAATAAAGATCGAATATATTACAATTTTTATTTTATTTTTACAAGAAGAATACTATGGTATAGATCTGTATTTCCATGATATCACTAAATATCTTGACAGAAATGTCTTACCCCTGAAATGTCGCAGTTATTTTCTCATCATCATTCTGTAAAACAACATTTTGCTACTATATAGGAAGTCTAAAATTGTGTAACTGTTCAGTATGCTTTTCTTAGGTCCTATCTATAGTTTCCTGTTATACATTTTGTTCTCCGTTAAAATACTTACTAAATATTAAAGCTAGTGTACATGTTTGGTTTGATGTCTCATTTTTGAGCTCACTAATTTTGTTTACGAGCATGAATTCTTTGTTCTTTCAGCTGAGGTTCAGTCTTTTCTTCTCACTTTACTTCTGTACTTACTGTAAGTGTTGTTGTTGTTTTATATATGTGACTGCTTTCAAAGCTTATTTATTTTCATGTTCTTAAGATTTTAAGCGCTAATTATGAATCGTGGAAATAATTCAAATTTTCTCATAATCATTACACAGTAGTAGGTAAGCAATTTCGGTGAGACGACACAGATTTATCTTACACTTTTTTCTATTTTAACATACTTACTCTCCAGTCTATTTATCACGCAACCTTTTTCCATAAAGCTTTTTATTATTGCCTGTTCTATTAAGTATATCTAGTGTTATAGCCATCGAATTTTATATATCAATCAAGTAAGACAAAAAATTCAGTATGTTATCATCTTCACTCAGGTAGGTTCAGAAATCATGAGAGAGAATGCATTTATTCTCATCATTAAAGAAGATTTCCAGTAGTAGGGTCTGTTGAAATTGACTGCAAAGTTATTCAATATTTCTTCCAACCATTGTCGATATATTTAAAAGTACTTATATATATATATATATATATATATATATATATATATATATATATATAACTTAATGCATTCTGTGCAGTCCTTATATATATATATATATATATATATATATATAAGGACTGCTCAGGATGCATCAAGTTGTATATATATATATATATATATATATATAGTCAACCGTAGTTTATTGCTTCACTGTGTCGCATGTCATCAGTACGGCTAGACGTTTCATTGCGATTTGACATCAGTCAGAGATTCTACCAGAAGCCCTCGGCGTACGACGGAGGAAGACAGAATTTAGAGTGTTATAAACACCACGTAGACAAACGGCAGTAAACAAGAGTGTTCAATTAATTGCTGAAGGACGATGCGCAATCAGTGGTGAGTAGCTACGGTTTTTAAAATCTACCATGTCTCCGGAGTGCTCAATCGATAAACGATACAAGAAACACATAAATGAGAAAAGAGCTGTGTTTGCATCTGTCTCTGTTAGATTATTCGTAAGCACTAAATTGAAGAGGTACTCGTAAATTTTATAACCGCATGATTGTACTTCAAACACAAGCTTTATCCCTTGATGGGTATGTTCACAAAATGTTTAATCAGAAACGTAATTTGTGCATGATAAATGTGTGCACACTTTAACCTATCTACTTCTTCGGTGTTCTTTATTCTTATAGTCCCTCTGTAAGTCTACATTTATCTCGCCTTCAACGCTTTCTTCATCAGTCTATTTCGGATTTCGCTGATAACTGTGATTTATGTTTTCATTTTCACTTAAAAGTATGTAGAAACAGCATTTTCTTCAATGTTTCGCATCAAGTTTCTTCTTAATCACGAGGGAAATTGTAAAGCATTTACTGCCAGAATTAACAATTTTTATGATTTTTTCTATTTTTTAATATTTGACTAAAATTTAAGAAGGCATCTTTCTCTATTCCACTATGTCGTATTTCCCATCTTCTCTCAATCAGTTAAGTGACATAATTGATACACTCTTGCGCGACCATGTCTCAAAAGAGACATGACTTACTGAACAGACGATTATCTCGCAGTAGGTTGACATTACTTATAATATTTGCGCATAAGAGAATGCAATGAATTCAACTCGAATTCGAACTCCACTCTCCGATTTCACGTTCCTAGCTGCACCATAAAGTATATCCCACGTCTTACTTCCGTATAAATACGCGGCCTGTGTACTCCATAGAAATTTTAGGAGAATATCACGCAGTCTAGGAATCAGAATTATTAATGGCGTAAGAGAAATTGTAAGAAGATGAAAGGAATAAAGAAAAAAACGTGTTTTCAGTCTCTTATGGTTGCTTATCCAAACTCCATTTCGTGTTGTCGTATTAGAGGTGACACAGTAATTGTCTTGTCGTGACACAGCAGTATATTTGTCTCTCTTTTTCAAGAAAAGCGACTTGAAAAAAACGGCGAATTTTTGTTTACCAAAGATGGCACTCTTCGCTGCCATTTGTCTGACGTCACGGACGCTATGTCTAGACGTCAGTATTGAACAAAGTGATTTTTAACCCAAACAAGTAGCACTCTATGTATTCTCAAGACGTCACTGAGGATGTGAATGCTGAATCTATAGGCCAAAATAAAATAAGCATATATTGATGAGTTTAAACGGATATACGTACGTGAATAATATTAATAATTATGATAATGTGAATTGCAAAAGGTCATGCATGGGTACTTCTCACGCCAGTATAGATCACTCTCAGTGTAATAACTACAATTGAATGGCGCCTCATTTGTTTATCATTTTCTTCAAAAATACCTTTTAATTTATCAACCTGCAACAAAGCAAAAAAAATTTAAAATAATAACAATGATAATAGTAAAACTACCAAGTCAACCTCTTATGGGATTTCAACATGAAAACTGACCGCATCCTCAAGCCACCAAAACATATATCGCTGTTGTTGAAAAAACAAAACAAGAAAATACGTCATCGTTGAGGTTTATCTGGAAACCCTAATATCAAGGCCAAACACATTGTAAAGCTTAAAAATTATACTGATTTCAAGATTAAGTTTTCCAGTATTTACAAACTTCTTGTCTTTACAGTTCCAGTTAATATCTTAGGGATGAGAAGAGTCCAGACGTGGCTGTACTGAACGGAAGATTATCATCTACGGAATGGTAGACAAGAGTTCGACCAATCTTTTGCGGGGTTTACAAGTAATTCTTGCCCGAGTGTACGCGCTCGGCATTATTACTTAAAATATGACCTAGTGTCATATTCCGCCTCTCTGGTTAAGATCACCGGTAAATACCCAATACCAATTATCATTTAATAAACTTAGTCTTCCATAAGGAAATTAGAATATTGCTTAATATCTCATTATTTCGGAAGTCTACGTTGCTTGGTACAACAAATATTCTGCGAGAGGTTTTACGTTTGAGGAAGAACCACTTGATGGAAAATATGCAAAATGGATGTTCTCTGGTTAGAAATAAAGATGCTGCGAAAGGAGTGAAAATAATAATAATATTAATAATAATAACAATAATAATAATAAATAATAATAACAACAATAATTATAACAACAATAATAGTAGTAATAATAATAAGAATAATAAATATAAGCCATCTATGTTACATGAATGACTTAAAGTTGTATGCTAAGAATGATAATGAGCTAGAAGGTCTTCTGCAAACTGTAAAATGGTTCAGTGAAGACATTGGAATGAAATTCAATTTGAATAAATGTGCTACAGCTACAGTTTTACGAGGATCGCTACAACAAACATACTCAGTTAGCTTAGACCCTGCTGTAAGAATATAAGATTTAGAGCCAGAAGAAACATAAAAAATACCTAGGTGTAAATGAGAGTAAACAAATTCACCACAAAAACATAAAAGAAATAGTGCGCAAAGAGTATTATAGCAGGCTATGACTGATATTAAAAACTGAAATGAATTCTCAGAACAGAATTATTGCCATTAATAGCCTTGCCATCCCAGTTGTCCAATATAGTTTCAACATCTTGATCTGGATTATAAACGAGATCAGACGAATGCTGATTTAGACCGTCTATACATACCCTGTAAAGAAATTGTAAGAGATCTTATTCAGCTAGAATTGTCATACAAGACAACAAATATTGGCTTACTAACATACATAGAAACAACAAAGAACTGGATAATACAATTAGTCAAACAACATAAAACAGAAAGATAAAATATTCAATAATGAAAGAAGGCAGTAAATAAAAACAAGATGTATAGCGGCAAAAATATGAAAAACAAAGCCAAGGATTAAGCTCTTGAACAGATGAAACAACGCTGGCAAGACAAACCTTTGCATGGCCAATATCCAGAACGTGCTAATAAATCCAATGTTCATAAAGTTAACACTCATCGATGATTATGTGCTTCTGGATTAAAGTCTGAGACTGAAGGCTTTGTTCTTGTAGCGCAATGCCAAAGTCTTTTCACTAGGATCTTTCAGGCAAATATTATACATAATAATTTGTACTAAAATGCAGGTCTTGTGATAAATAACAAGAAACAATAAACCAACTAATCTCAGAACGTTGTGTACTTGCTCCAAATGAATATAAAAATCGTCACGATAGAATAGAGCAATATTTAGATTGGACAATGTGCGCTATGGAAAATACACTATGTGCACTATGGTAAACACTATGGAAAATATGTAAACAAGCACTGGTATGAACATTGCCCAGCACCGGTTGCAGAAATAGAAGATGTCACCATTCTATGGGAGTACACCATCTACACAGAACGAAATAGGCCGAACATTAAGTTAAAACCAGAAAGAAAAAACTTGTCTATTAATTGATATGGCTTGTCCAACGGATTGTAACAAAGCAACCAAGGAATTTGAAAATCTGTCAAAATATAAAGACCTAAAAATTTAAATAGAAAAAATGTGGAAATTGAAAACAAGAATCGTACCAGTAATAATAAGTTCACTTGGAATGACAAAAAATAGAACAAAATATACGATCAATGAATCCATGGAAACCCCAGCTGAAGAGATACACAAACATTGTCTTGTTAATTACAGCCCACACAAACTAAGGGAAACTTTGTTTATGTAACGCTGGAGATGTTAGAGGACACAGAAAAAAGATGAAATGTAGCCATAACAACACTCCACGACCTGCAGACATGGTAGGTAGTGCGACCATAGCAGAAATAGAATTTTTGATAAAATATGACATAGTATTAAAATTAATAATAATAACAACAACACTAATAATAACAATAAAACGCAAAAAAAGCGGTAAGACTCGATCTTATCAATGTCTAACATGATGAGGTACGGGCTCAGACTGAAAATATACATCACTGGATGAGTTAATAAAGGAAAGTAAACTTCTCTCAGGTTGTTCATTCCACCATTAGTCAATTATCTTTTATGTGTTTAAGGGCTGAAAGATCAGTGAATTCTGGATATATTTTTCAGAATGTGTACCTTGAAGTGTTCGTCAAAATTGCAGTCTTTTGCGATAAATTGTTACGCAAGTTCTGTTGATGTTGCGCTCTGTGTCGGACATCATACCTGTGCTTCTTGAATATTTTTTTAATTTGTTCATTTGAGCAACCCACTTAAAGCAATTTGTGATTGGTACATTGGCGGCAGTTACAAATGACTATCAGTACCATCCTTTAAAGTGAATTTAAGGTTTCCTTTGAAATTTTTGATCAAAATAATTTAACTCATAATGCAGCTTAACAAACAGCCATTTTTTGCTCCCAAAACTCCCTTCTAGAGTAAAACGATTTGGAACCCGAATGTAGTTTTGTGTTTATTCTTTTGGATTTCTTACAGTGCCTGACGTTTCCGTTTCATTGAAAGAAACGACAGACGGGTTGTAAAACCTATTATAAACGCGGATACTTTTTGGGAAATAACGTGCAGTACTTTAAAAAATGCATGAAAAAATTGAATCTATTTATGAATAAATAATAATAAAATGGAACGTTTATAATGGCGAACATGTAAATGGAATAAGTCTGTACTGCATACGGCACAAATATCTTGTGTTACTTTATATTTATTTGACACATTGCGGATATCAAGGGTTAATCAATGGAGCTAACACGAAACCACCAATAAGGATCTGAAACAAAGTTAGACAAATATACTTGATATTAACAAATACCTATCTGTTTATATATATATATATATATATATATATATATATATATATGTGTGTGTGTGTGTGTGTGTGTGTGTGTGTGTGTGTGTGTGTGTGTGTGTGTGTGTACACGGTCTCACACCCTGATTAAGCACTCTGGAAGAATGGTAGATATTTAAAAACAGTAGTTACTCTAGCATCTACGCATTGCTCATTCAGTAATGAATTAGAGCACACTAACTACTGCCGTGTGATACATCATACACTAAAAGTCTGCCTCCTTCTTCCGAGCGTCTATAGCTCAGAGGTAGAATCACCGACTGACGCCAGTTCGGTCGGGTTTTAATCCTGGGTAAAAGCAATATGAGTCTAACCGCACTGGTG
>JBBBDQ010000473.1:607500-730000 GCA_037127315.1 Ascarosepion bandense | reverse complement strand
GCCAAAGGTGATCTAATCTAGTTACTGTCAGGGATATTCTTACACTCCTCTAACGTGATATGAGAAAGTAACGCATCACACAATAAATCCTGGGCATGACCTATAGATGGCGCAAAGTTCCATATAATTTTTATAAAGTACTAACCTTCAAATTGCACGTGAAAAATGTTGGGCCGAATCGGATTATTAGTGTACAAATGACTGTTATTTACGTGATGCAACTGTTGCAAATTTTCAAAACAATAGAAAAATCTCAAATTCGAGTGTTGATAAAGCATTACTTTCGGATGGAAAAAATACAGTCCAAGCAATCGCTTGATAAGTGTTATTCAGACTCTGCTCCATCGGAAACAACGGTTAAGATGTGTTATGCTTATTTACAGTCGGCCGTAAAATGTTCCGGTCGCATAAAAACGACAGTTGTCTCGGAAAACTTAAAACATCGACAGACTCAATTTAGACGATCGTAAATTGAAGTTACATGAGAAATTGAACATATCAGAAAGCAGTTTATTCACAATTTTGCATGAAAGTTTTCAATGAGAACGTTGTGTTCAAAGTACATGCCACATTTGCTCACAGTCGATAAAAACAACAATGTGTCGACGATTCAGAACGATGTTTCCAACTATTTCATCGATTTTTGCGTATATATGTGACAAGGAGTGAAACGTGGATCCTTTATTTCCTTCCGGAGTCAAATCGGCAGTCAGCTGAGGGGATAAGGACAGCAGCAGGTTAAAACCTTCTACCGATACTAAAAAAGCAAACATCAGCAGTCATGATGTTGGCCTTCAGATGCAAGGATGCATATGAAGGCCAAAATACCTTGGATGCGCAAGATATTTTGTTCATCGATTGCCTTGAGAAAAGAAAAAACAATCAATAGCGATTATTATTATTATATAGCATCATTGGAGCGTGTAAAGGAACAAACCTAAAAGAAAACGTCCACAAAAGAAGAAGAAAAACGAGATCTTTCACCAAGACAACGCAACTTGTCACAAGTCAATTGCAACGGTAGAAAAACTACATTTATTGCAATTCTAATTGTTTCCTCATCCACCATATTTTCCAGATCTGGCCTCCAGTGACTATTAACTGTTTTCAGACCCCAAAAGAATGCTCCAAAGAAGAGATTTGGTTCCTATGAAGAAGGTATCTCGGAAACTGTGTCATATTTTGAGGCCAAAGACAGTTCTACCAAAAAGCATCGAATTGTAAAAGAAGCGTTGGAACCAGTGTGTCACCATAGAAGGAGACCATGTTGATTAATAAAGTCGAATTTTGCCTAAAGGATTTTGTTTTATAAGTTAGGTCTGGGATTTATTGAGTTATGTGTTATTTCTCATTGTCATATCTGAATGTAATATTTACACATGAAAAGAGGAAGCATAATGAAAACACATTCAATTCTTACGTGACATAAAGCTCATTAAATTCCGTTTGATTATGATATTCTCTCCTTATTGCGTGGTGATATCTTC
The DNA here is from genome assembly GCA_037127315.1 of Ascarosepion bandense. Lineage (NCBI taxonomy): Eukaryota > Metazoa > Mollusca > Cephalopoda > Sepiida > Sepiidae > Ascarosepion > Ascarosepion bandense. Next base: position 728,513 of record JBBBDQ010000473.1, on the reverse strand, counting down.
TTCTTTCTACCATGAATCTTTCCAAATTCCTTTTGTATTTCAACTTTCAACTTTCATATCGAACATGACCTAACATGATTGATTACATTTCTCCATACTTGTAGGTGATATGCTTGAACTTTGACTGCTGGAGATTCTTTTACAAGGAAGTTTATTAGAAGCTAACAGGACTGACAACAAATCAAATGCGACGGGCATACAGAGAAGTGGCATGGTAGCTTCTTACACGTGAATAGTTTAAGAGGACTGGAAAAAAGGGAGGAAAGAACAATAAGGAGAAGGCAGAGAATGCAAATCTGAAGGAAGAAGAAGAGAAGGAGGATAAAATGGAAAATGCTAAAAGGTTTTAACTGTGGAATGAAGAAAGAGGCAAGTGGAAAAATGAATAAGGGAAAAAAAGGAAGATAAAACAAAAAATAGTGAAAAATTATTGAAGATGATGATGGAAAATAGAATAGAAAAGACGGTGATAAATAATAAAAAGAAGTTGAAAAAAAGAAATAAAACAATACCATGACAAGAGATAGCAAATCAGGAGAGAAGAAGATGAACAAGAAGAAGAAAAGAAAAAGGAGGAGTAGCAGGAGGAACTTATAAATAAAAAGAGGTAATGAAGAAAAAGGAGGGAAAAATAAGAATGATTTATATATATTATTTTTTAAAAGAATCGTCTTTTTATTAAAAAGATACAAAAGTATCTCAATTAAAAATGAAAAATAAAAAATATAATAGGGGATTTTAGAAGAAAGGCGTCTAAAATCTCCCGGTTATATTTTCCCTTTTTAATTGAAAGATGATCCTTTAAAAAATAATTGTTAGTTGGTGTTGCAGTGAAAAGAATTTGTTTATATATATACTATAGTCAATCGCAGAAAGATCTGTTTCGCTGTATTACAGCTCAGCAGTACAGCTTAGGCTCCGTTCGCGTCCTAACCCAGCATTCGAAACCCGACCGAATCGGCGTCAGGCGGCGATTCTACCCATATGCCACGAGCATCCAGCAGGTTTTTAGCGAGTTTAAACACGCCAAATAGCGTGCTCCAATTTATTATCAAATGAGCGATGCGTATATGCCAGGGTAGCTACTGTTTACAAAGCCTCCCACTCTTCCAGAGTGCTCAATCAGGGTGTGAGAGCGTAAAGAGATAGAGAATGAGAGAGTAAGAGATAAAGAGGTATGTATTGATCGACGGATATGTTATTGTTATTCAGCCTTCTGTAAATTATTTAAAGCCAAATTATATTATTAGATGTAAATAATATTTGGAGATAATAATGATTTTATTATACAAGACTGATAATTAAACCATAGCTTGGGGTAGTATAAGTAGATTCATAATGTTCTTAAAGGTAATCATGAGTGATTATGATGAACCTGACTGATTCATTACACCAGATACTCACCAAAACTTCCAGAAAATTGTATTCCTTAGAGATCACCCATTTAGTTACTGACTAGCCTAGCCGTTGCTTAACTTGTTATATGAACTTACGAAAACTACCTTTGCAACCTGATAATGGCGTAAGCTGAGAGAAAACATATCGTTATGTTTAATAGATATAAGACAAGGAAGAAGATATAAGACAAGGAAGAAGAATGATGAATGAAAAATACAAAAAGATAAAATGTCTATGTAGTAAAATCCGAAAAAAGAAGATGGATAGAAATTGATGGATAAATGGAACTTTCTAATTCTCTGCTCCTTATTCAGATTTTCGTGCAGTCTTTGACACAAACATTTTGACTCCATTGTCAATCAAATATTGAACAAAGCTAATATTGATAATCCGTTATTCTAAAGACAGAAACAGATAGTGATATAGTCTTCATTCGTAATCGAATGATCAAATCGCCGATTTTCTAGCTCATATGCGCGGCTACAGATTTAGTTTAAGCACGGAATGCGGCTCAATCGCACGATTAATATTAAGACGGGACATGGTTAACTCCCCTATCTACTCAGTAGCTAGGCTTCCGACAGGAGACATGTGTATTTACTAAGCGTGTCTTAGTTGGTTAAAGAGACGGACACTGTGGAGATAAAAAGATTTTCGTAGATGGGATATTCTATCACATGATATGAAAACGACGTATACGTAACGCCTGTACTCGTGCTAAATGAACGAGTTAAGTTAGTTATATAGACAAACAAGTATGTTGTTTCAATATTTACTCAATTGCAAAAACAAAACATGATTAGATGCGGACTCTTAAAAAAGTCTGCTCTTGTACTTACATATTTCTCCCTCTTGTTTCGCACTAAATCTTGAATAACTACTTCTACTACATAAAAAATTATTTATTGCAGCCACCTAATTTACTGCAAAAGAAGTAAAAAAGCTAATATTATGTCTGGATTAAAATCCCTGATGACCTATCAAGTCAAAATGGAAAAGAATATAAAACAGAACGCCGATAAATGTTTTCTTCCGTTTATTCTATACATTTTAGATGTGAATTGACACGAATGTGAATTATTATGTTGAAACAATATATCTGCTGTCAGAAAGTTCTATCGGTTCACTATATCGTGCTAGGCAATCTTTTCTTGACAGAATCTATTTTGAATATTTATAAATCTGCTATTCATCCGTAAAACGAATATTCCTTCCAGAGCTGGTCTCATGTTTTTGTTCTGTGCCTAGTCACTTTTGAAAAATCCTAAAACAAAACGGCGTCGTTATGGTTAACAAGGCCTTTCGGTATCAACCACTTCTCCCACCACCGTAACGTCGCTTCTCTTTGACCTTTGACATATTGTGATCAGAAAAATCTAGATTTAAAATTCAAATGCTAAGCACTGACTCATTGTGTTAAAAATAAAAAAAAGACTCGAATTTACAAAGTTTGCTTAGTGCACAAGGAAAAGCGAATCTAAGACAAATTTTGCATATTGATGCGAATTGTTTTGGCCAATAAAAAGCTAGGAAATATCTAAAAACAAAATTCAAGCAATTTTAAATTTTCAGAAACTAATTCCTTTACGGAACATTTTGCGAGCCGACGTGAAGTTTGTTTGTCCAGAATCACATCTGGGAGTGAATTCACATATGACCTTTTTAAGCCCCACACACAAAATAAAAGACGAGCAAGTTCGGCTGAAACCAGAGAGAAGAAGACGAGCGTATTAACACGTCCTATGACAAGTGTCACGCGATCGTTATTATTATCTCTCTCTCTCTCTCTCTCTCTCTCTCACACACACACACACACACACACACACACACACACACCTCTTCACCGTTCACCTGTCTGCCTCTTTTCATACTTGATAAACGAATAGAACACTTTAAGACTGAGGTATTACTTCAAGGCATTCCTAACCAACGATAACGCTCATACATACATACTTTTTATTTTGTCATCCCGAATTCACAAATTTAAAATTGGCAGAGAGGTCTCATCATTCGGTTTTTTAATTGGTAGTTATAATCATAAATTTGATGATAGTTTCTTCTTTCGGATTTTTCGTTTGTGGAAATCTATCCCAGTTACTTAGTTCCCCGTCAATTATGATTTTCAGAAATTTTAAAACAATTCCCATTGTAATTCCCACTCTTCTTAATCACTGCTGCTTTATTGTCCTCTCTATTTCATTTTCGAGTACCCCCTTGAAACCTACTGTCTATTAGTGACAAAATAATTAAAAATATTGTTATAAAATATTTAGACGTATTTTCATGTTTTTTCATTATAATTTGTTACATCATGCACCGTAAGAATTGCTGCATAGATATGTTTTGTTTAATCAAGAGTACATCTTCAAAATGTATTCTGCGACTCAATGATATATATATATATACAATCTGTAAATGTGTTATTTCCGCAACGCAGCTTTCAAACTTTCGGTATTTGTAATAACTGATTCTCCAACGCTTTTCAAACGTAAAACAGAGTTACGAACGCGCCACTGGAATTTTTAACAAAGTTACATAAGGTGTTACTTAAAACACTTTCATCTAGGTTCATATGATCCTAACATCTATCTGTAGGGATGATTATATCAAGACAATACTCTTTTATTCAGTAATTTTGGTTGTTCTGAAAATAACTTAATGATTAACTTTCATTCTTGGCAAAATCTGCAGACATCACCACCTTTGTAATGTTTGGCTTTTTTTTTTAAACATACTCCATGTAATATCAGGTTATTTTTCATTTTTCAATTTTAAATTCCATGAGTGGCTAGCCAGTTTGCTAACACTATTTTACAGATTTTTATAGGTTTAAATGTGTATTTCTGATTATTCCATCTGTCTTAAAAAATCCATTTTGTAGAACCCAAGTCTCTTTGCTTTTTAAAAAAAATCTTCAAAATGTTAAAAACTAGGTTGCGGAAATAACATATTTGCAAATGAAAAATATTTAAAACCTCAATATTATAAAAATAATGATTACATTTTATTAAGACTCGGTACTAATCTAAATTAATTATGACCAATAACTCCCTCTCTCTCTCTTTCTCTCTCTCTCTCTCTCTATATATATATATATATATATATATATATACACACACATATATATATATATATATATATATATACACATATATATATATATTTAGTGTATCGAGGCAGCAAGTAATTTTCTAAACATATACTGTTAAATATAAGAGACAATGCAATGTCTATTATGTTTAATCATGAGCCGTTCTAAACGTCGTATTTTGGCTTTAATTTCAGTTGAAAATAAAGACAAAATTTCTCCAACATTAGAATAATGTTTTATCAATTTGGTTCTAAGCTTTTGGCTCACATGAACCATCTTCAGAGAGGTTATTACGATGGTAACCCAAAAACATCCACCATCACCGACGATTTTATTTTGTGTTGACATAATGTAATTGTGTTACCGTCTTAATAACCTCTTTGAAGATGGCTCATGTGAGCCGAACGCTTAGAACCAAATTAATAAAAATTATCCAATTGCTTTTTTACCCAGGATGGTAACCCGACCAAAATGGCGTCAGTCGGCGACTCTACCCCTGGGCTATGGGCGTTCGAGATATATATATATATATATTCAAATCTGCTTGAATATATATATATATATATATATATATATATATATATATATATATAGATAGATAGATAGATAGATAGATAGATAGATAGATAGATATATTCGAGCAGGTTTGAACACTTTGAAAACTTTTGGTCAAACTGTGTCCAGTCCAGAATAATTTTGAATATGTTTATCCAGATTTTAATAAATGAAAATATTGAGAAAACGACTAAACTTTTTATGTAAAGATTATGAAGTTCTGCTATGTTACGTTGGTCGTATAGACTTAAGATTCGCATTGGTAGAAAATATAGGATACAAATCCTATATCATTCAACAATTAAATAAAACACACAAAGTAAAATTGCACATTCGAAAAAATGGATCAGAACGACTAAAAACAGTTGGGAAAACCCAGACCAAGGAAAATTTCACAAGTCTGTGTGAAAGTTATGATTCTAGATTCTGATTGGATAGGAAATAGAAAATTGATGTATGTCCCCGGTCAATGTTTTTTTCACACCTAGAAAATATGTATGCTGTTGGATCCGGTTACATGATTAGAATCCACTATTTAGACCACATCTCTTCACCGGTCAAATGAGTCCGACACGTGAGCGATGTTGAAGAACTTCAACACAATAGAAGAAATAAATTTCAAGCCGACCGACACAAAAGGGCGCGTCAACTATACGTTTTTCCTCTCCTTGCAATTTTTATTTCTCTGTCTTCCCCCAAACACAGTCGAAGAAAACAACAACAACAATATACTTCAATTAATTCGATAAGTACAATCTCCTTTATTGCTTGACATTCCTCTTCATTTTCCCCGGTCATAAAATGGAAATCAACACAAACTTTTATTAGCAATATTTTTAGTTCTTTTATATATACCCATTCTGTTACTATCAACTATGAACGCTTAATTTCTGTGTAACATTTAGATACTTACATTTTTCTTTGAACAATTAATTACATGCATTTTCTCTATGAACATTATATTTGTTTTCTTCTTACAGTAATGTTCTTTTAAAAGATTTCACTTTTCTTTTCAACAACCTGATAATATTTTTAAATGCGGGGATTGTCGGCTATGTTTGAAAGTGGCCTTGTAGCAGGCATAACCTACAAACTCTACAGATTGATGGCCCCACACAGAACACGCACACCACAAAAGAATATTGCGTTTAAGTCCATTTTATTTTAATACATTCACACACGTGATCACCAGGATTCAAACAATTTTGTGGTTAATATGCATTGTTTTCCTTTGATATAAAGTCACACCAAATGTGTTAGTCACTGTTTAGTACTGAATAATCAGAAAATTGTATATATTGTCAAATATAGGTTGTCTAGGAAAAAGGATTCAATTTATTTCTTGCGCCAAGAATCAAATGATCAAATTGGCGATTTTATAGAATCCGATATCATAGCTTAAAATAATTTAATTTCGTGGAATCGAACAAGAACTAATCATCTATGCGGATGACATAATATTTTCTTAATAGGCCGGGTTAATGATCAATTTTGTTTATCAGCATATCGATCTCCATGGGTTATTCAATGCCAAAATTTAAAAATTTACAACAATTTTACGACTTCAACTACAGATAAAATTATTATTTGTAATTTTCCTAAATGTACATTGTTGGTAAATTTTGTTATATAAAAAGAAATTACTGGTATTTTTATTATAAAAATTTATTTTTATTTTAGAAATGTATTTTTATATTTAAATAGTCTTTCGTTTGTGATTAGGGATTCACTCAAAATAGCTGAGACTTAAACAACAGCGATATACCCCCTTCTGCAAATTAACTGAAACAAAACGAATGTTTTCCTATGATCTTTCACACTTACCCTGATCACATATACGTCACCTCTTATCGTTGTTTGTCTCTTCCGACTGCAATTTTCTTTACATTTTCGCACTTATAAATCCAGTTTGTTTCTTCATCTTGATGACGCGATTGACAGTTGAAAGGCTGACACTAACAATATCCGCGATCTTTTTGTAAGTTTTGACAGTGTTTCAATGTAGAATTACAATTTTTTCTCACGCTTCCTTGGAGCAACATCCATCGTAGATAATGGCCGTGGTACAACTAATCGACAATCGGATGCAATCATGAATAACGCAATATTTTTTGACAAAAAAAAATCATCATACACAACAAAAATGGATTCATATTACTTCATCCGACGGCAATTGACCTAATTTGAAGAAAAATAGAAATAGATTACACACTGTAACTCCAGTGGGTCTAAACCTGACCGTTTGCTTTAAGAGAGGAAACTAAAGTCAGTCAGTCAGTTAAGTGCCATACGTGGATACACGCTATAGGCGATTAAGTCACGATAGTGAGATGACTGACTAGGCAGAAGATTTTCCCGCAGTTGGTTGCCATTATTTTCTGCGGTAGATTGGTTGTCAACCAAGTCTGTAGAACCCAATCTGTCCTGTTACTTGACCAATAGCTCGAGAGGAAGAAACATATTATTATCTTTCCCAAGTTTATTTGCGCCTAGGAGAATGCAACCAGTTTTGACTGAAATTCGAACTCGGATATTCGATTTCTTGTTTCGAGTCGATATCCGCTGCACCACAACGCACTAAAGTAATTATTTTAATGAATTTGCACAAGGGTGTAGTTGTACAGAATTATATTAAGAATACTATGGACGGTTAATATAATACCTGATGAAGCTTTAGGGGATATTGAAAGAAAAAATACAATTAATCATAACATCAGAAAGATGGAGTTAAATGCTGAGGGAAGTAATAAAAGTGTGGAAAATTAAAGACTCACAGGACATATTGGAAGTTAGACGATTAGAAAAATAACAGTGAGCACTCTATGTAGAGAACTTGCCAAAAATGATGATCAAACCGAATTTTGGTCAGCTAAAAAACCTACACCTGTCTATAACAATAATTATTCTGGCCCTCATGAAACAAATTTATTTTTTTGGAGATAAATAAGACTGTTCCTCCCAAGTACTTTGAATAGTCATATCTAATTTAATGTCATCCTCTCACCTACAGCTCATTTAATGAGCACAGTACTATATCACTACAGGTGTTCAGTTCATCATTACGCGTAATAAAATCATGTGCAAATGTCAGTTTGTGATCTAATATAGATCTAGTGATCTGAAAATGAACAACTAGATAAAATGTGAGAAGTTTGTATAGTAAAATAAAACTCTACGAAAACTAAGTGGAGCGAATAATAAGAGATTATGAAGAGTCATGATAGTCTGCATAGAAATATTTTTTAGATAAAAAGATTCGTTACGATTACACAATTTTAGAAGGAGCTTAATATGTACAACCTGGTATCGATGTTCTATAGCCTGGAGAGAGAGATTTATTCGAATCAGCAATCACAAAAAGTCAATGCAAAAGAAATGACTTCTCACTAATCGATATACGAATTTGCCTGCAATGATAAAAGATTTGTCATATGGTTGTCTGTAGTTTTGTGAATTAGATACAGTAAAAAGAGATCCGCAATAATCAGGTTAAGACACGAGACGAGTAATAAAAGAAAGATCTTGTAAAAATATTTAAAATCTAAATCGTTTTTTAATAACAATAAATTATGACAAGAAAAAAAAGATTCACTTTTGTATGAAAATGATTGACGAAAATTAGAGGACAGATTAGGAGATTCACGAATGCATTTGTTCATTGCAAAACATATCCAAGTGGCGACTATAGAAGGGACCAACTTCACGCCATATGTAAACTAAGGATGAAACTTCAGAGACTGAAAATGATTAGTGCAGCACCCAGACTACAATGCAACAGACTTGCGAATGAATCAGATTGCAGAAAAACAAATAAGAGTAACAAACTGGTAACCGAAACTCGAAATAAGACGCATTAAAGTAAGCGTTAGTGACATCAGCAAACAGCATTATCCCAAAGAAAAACAAAACTAGAAGTAAAAATGAGTGGATCACTGATGAGGTTCTCGTTATGATGCAGAAGAAAACAGAAAATAAATGCCAACGCATGGAAAAGATTTCCGGAAATTACATAAGGAAATAAGAAGCAAATGAAAAGAGGCTAAAGAGAATGGCCTCATAAAAAATGTGCAGAAATATTGATAGTGATCATGATTATAAAAGAAGGAATGAATAAAAACAATAAGGGAGAGAACAAGACAAAAATCATGCTCCTCAACAGGATGTGTAAAATCCAAGGATGCAACGCTTTTATTAGAAATAAAGAAAATAATTCACCGAAGGGAAGAACGTATAAAATATCTCTTCAACGACAGGAGAAAGCAATTGACCATACAGATAGATAGTGATGGACCGGAAAATTTTAAATCAGAAATGGAAGCTGCACTGACCAAACTGAATGACACATCACATGATTATAGGAAGTAGTAACCTTCAAATGGCACGTGACAAAATTTATACTCAATTGGATGTGAGATTAAAAATTTCAGTTACATAAATCTACTGTTGCAAATTTTCAAAACAGTGGAATAATCTGAATTTCGTGTGTTGATAACGCATTTTTCTGATGGAAAAATAACGTTCAAGCAAATCAATGGCTAGATAAGTGGTATTCAGTTACACTCCGTCGGAAACAACGGTTAAGAGGTGGTATGCTGACATTAAACACGGTCATACAAACACAAATAATGTTGAACGGTCAGGTCGCCAAAAATCGGCAGTTGTCCTGGAAAATATCCAAAAAGACCTTTAAACTCATTTTAGACGATATCAAATTGAATTTGCCTGAAATAGCAGAGTGCTTGAACATATCAGAATGCTGTGTATTCACCATTTTGCCTGAACATTTGTCAATGAGAAAGTTGTTTTCAAAGTGTGTGCTCGTTTGTTCACAGTCGATCAGAAACAACAACACGTCACCGATTCAGAGCGCTGTTTGCAACAGTTTCAATGCAACAAGAAAACGTTTTTGCGGAAATATTATGACAGTGGATAAAATGTGGATCCCCCACTTCACGCCGGAGTCAAACTGGCTGTCAGCTGAGTGGAGAGCAGCAGGTAAAGGCCGTCCAAACCCACCAAAAACACAAACATCAGCAGACAAGTCTTGGGTCTCCGTATTTTGTGATGCACAAGGTTCATCGATTACCTTGAAAAAGAAAGAACCATAAATAGCGAGATTAGCTGGACCAGACATCTTTTTAATAGAGATGTTGGTAGCTTTGGACGATTTCGGCGTATGCAAAATTACTGAAGTACTAATTAAAGTCTACAGCATAGGTGAGATTCCGAAAGTCATAAACAGATCGATTTTCAAATGATTGCCTAAAAAGCCAGACGCAGTTGAAAGTGAAATCCACCGAACACTCAGCTTAATCAATCACATAATAAAATTCATCATCTGACTTCTGATGAATAGAGCGGACATGAAAATCTGACCAGAAATAGAACAAGAAAAGTGTGGTTTTTCACAGACACTGAAACAAGTAACGCGATATATTTTCTCAGAATATTTCAAAAAGTGTAATACAATTGCGTTTAATTGACTAGTCAAAGACATTCGACAAAGTACGCCCGAAAGACTTGATATAGATGCTCGGTAATCTAGACGCAGTCATTTGAGTAATCAAGAAACTCAAATGGCAGTTAATCACCTAAATACGGGCAGAAAACTAATTCAGCAGATGTACAAATATAGAAAGGGGTATAAAAACTAGAATGTCTTTTCTCAGAAGATTTATTCATCTTATTCAATTGAATACATCTTCTGAGAAAAGGCATTCTGGTTTTACACCCCTTTCTATATTTGTACATCTGTTGAACTAGTTTTCTGTCCGTATTCAGGCGGTTAACTGCAAACAGAATTTCCTGATTGCTCAAATGACTGCGTCTAGATTGCCGAGCATTTATATCAAGTCGTGACATTTCTGAGAGACCTAGATGTCATGTTATTATTCATTAATAATCTAAACACTATAAGATATACAAATGTTGGGACGCCCGCGCCTATTTGGCTATAATGGACTGTGCCATTACTATGTAGATGTGTGGCATCTACGAGAGAGAGTGTGCCTAGCAGCCGATCGACAAGTCAGTCGTAGACTTCCGGTGACGACCCGGAAGTACCCATTGCTCATACTACGTCTTACGACGGTTGAGACGATTAACCTTTATTCTTGTATTGGATACTAATAACCTTTGTAAATACTATTTTCACGGAATACAACAATTAACCTATACCTATTGTTGAGTTATTTATTCTTACTCACGACATAACAACAAATGAAACTGTACTGACAGCAGACACAAAAAGAAGCTACAAGACAATCTTTAACAGAAGTAAAAAGGTTCTGCTACTTCACGGTCCTTACTTCTTCCGCTTCCATTGAACACGAGTAGAGGCTCATCTGTTGTTCTCTGTTCAAGAAGGGATTCAGAGTTTCTTTTTTCTCCTTAGATTTTAATCTAGATGCTGTCACGAGTTTTATGCGACGTGTGCGGATTGTGACAACGGCTCTTTATACTTAAGTTACCGGGTTGGTAGTTTTACTTCTTCATACTTCCGACTGGTAGTTGGAAACCTAAAGTCTTGTGTAGCATCTTGAGAGGCTGCTCTGATCAACAGTTGAATAATATCGCGGATTTTGTCATGCATGGATTAGGGTCCCTGCAAGTTCCTCCCGTGGGCAATTTTAAGATATATTATACTGCGGTCTACACGAGTTCGCTTCTTATACACGTTATATTTGACGATGCTCTTCTACTGCTACTCTAGGTCTCTACTTACTGAAATAGCTTTAAACCATGATGACACCTAATCGAATATATAACTCAATAAGCTACACAAAAAGTCTTAGTTAAAGACTACGCCTCTGAAGTCTCCTCCTGGGTGAAAGCCGGAATTGGTGCTTTTATCCCAGAAAGATTTTAATTTAACGTCATTTATCACTTTGTTTCTCTCCTGCTTGCTAGGCTGCTTGATCGGCTGCTTTTGCTCATATCACTTCTTCCGGATCTAACGAAATATGCCTCATCACTATTAGCACCATTCTGTCTTTGCTGGTAATAAATGAAAACGTATACTAAATAGTGCTAAGCTGTTGTTTGCTGATAGAATGAATCAGAGTATAGCATATTGCCAGTTTGGTTCCAAAAATGACTGGCAGCTGTGCAACAGTGTGCTTACAAAATAAAAACAAAAACAAAAAAAAACCTCGATCTCTTCTTTATTCAACCAATTCAAAATCCTCACATCCACATAGAAAAGGTCGAGTGCTTTGCGTGTAAAATCTCATCCAACTGTTATCTTGACACATCTAGAGTACCCGCACCCAATTTCCAAATTCAACTGAAGCTCCACTGAAGAATATATATATATATATATATATATATATATATATATATATATATATATATATACCCAATCTCTGGTCACTATGATAATTTCTAAAAAGATGGAATTCCAGCTATCATCCTAAAGAAAGTTTTCGCTGAGCTGGCTTCAGCGCTCTCCAAGTTTTATAACCTAACTTCTTCCTGCTTTCTACTTGTTCGAATTCCACCTCTGTAGTTTGTGTTTTAATTACTCTGGGATCACTGACCGCTTCTAGTTTTCGCCCTTTTAGCCTCTTACATCTTCTTAGCAAGGTTATCGACGCTATTATCAATGTTGAAATAGTTACAAACTTTCTCTGACAAACATTATGGTTTCCGTTTCGCCAGGTTTTCTCTTGATAAGAACGGCGAAGCTTGATCTTCTGCCCTTGATATCTCGCAAGCATTTAAAAGCATTTGGTATGCTGGCCTTATGTGAAAGCTCCAGAGCTACGGTTTCTCTGGACGATAGTTTGATTTAATCGAATCGTTTCTATCAAATCATGAAATAAATGTTGTTTTGAGTGGTATGATTCCAGGTCCTTTCATATAAATGCGAGTGACCTTTAAACCTCTATCATATGTCCTACGCGTTTTCTTCATTGGTGAACTTCGTTCCAGTGATCTTCACTTGCGAAGTAAGCATCTATGCAGTTGATACCTCCATATACGTCCGTCTCAATAAGAAGTCTGCCATGGCTGCCAAAGTAAACTTGGCTGTTGTACTTCAGAATGACCTGTAATCTGTGATGGATAAGGAAATAGTTAGAAATTGTCATGCCTTCAAAACGAAGCTGCCCTTTTTTAACCATAAACATTCCTTCTTGCCATCAAAATGGATAACGCTAGTCTCATAGGAAAAAGAGATTTGGGGTATTTTACTGAGTATTTATGTTTGTTTCTAGTCATTTTTCTTTTTGTTTGTGGATATTTATTTTGCAAGTTGTCCGTTGGTTTAATCATCAGGTTTCGCTTTGCATCGTTCATTCAGTCATGAATTTGAACACTCACAGCTACTGGTGTGTGTTTACATTTTATGTAACACATTAAAGTCCGCAAACCTTTATCGATCGCCCATAGCTCAGAGGTAGTATCGCCGACCGATGTCAATTTGGTCGTGGTGCAGTCCTGGCTAGAAGCAATCGGATGTCTAACCATACTGATGAGCTGTGATACAGCAAAAAATATCATATTGGCGTGAACATTGTATAGCTCAGGTGTGTTTAGATCTATCAGCCGAGAATGAGTTTAGGGCAACCATAGTTCAAGTAATGTCTTAAAACGAATCAAGATAGAATCATTCAAAGATCGTATCGGCCAACTGTAATTTCGAACCTGAAACGTAAACGGAGTAATTTCTAAATTATTAATTACTTGTTAATAATCAGATCTGGTTTATTCTAATTAAATATGTTAGAGTTTGTGTATCCAGATCTTTAAGTAGATTTCTCTACCGTATAAAATTTTAAAGTAATTTTTAAAATGGAAATATGCCCTTCAGCAAGATTCAAAGATGTTTCACTCATTATGGAGGACAAAATAAATGGTAGACTTGTGGGCATTATATATATTTCGTCTCGAAATAGAATGAGACATTGAATTCTGATTGAGTTTTCTTTTTTATTGGAACAATTATGTCTTTTACTTAGACCACCTCTGTATACTCGGATGGGTTTAAATATTTCAAAACCTTCTGATGGTAAAATTATGCTTCATAAGAGTATTTAAAAATAATCGAGAAACCTGAACATTCTGTTTTCTCTCTTTAGCCCCCTTCAAAATTTACGTCTTACATCGAACTCCGATTTCAACCACTTACTTGTAAGCAGAAGTTTGCATTCAAATTCATTCTAAAAGAAAAACCAAAATTATTTAAATAAATTTTATACATGGACTTATATATTCAAATGTAACAACTATAGTATCATTTCTACACCTGACTCGAATATACCCTTGACATGAATACATGACATTTTTCATACGCTAGTGTTAATTTTTTGTTTCAAATTTAAATATAAGATTATTAATACAAATAAAATGTTATATTTTATATCTCTACAAAATTTATTCGATAGCATTTTATATTTCGATGAATTTATGTTTCTTTTTACTGTAAATCAGACGACACTGAACGATATAATGGCCACATTGACTTGACTTCCTAGTAAACAGTTCAGCGAATAAAACCCAGCTTCTATTACAACAGATTAAATGATTAAAAATAAAATTAATATTTCTTTCATATCCTTTATTTGCGTCACAGCAAAGTATCATAGTTTGCTGTTTTTGATTGTTTAATTCTATTCCAATGACTTTTCCTTGTTTTCATTTCTTATTATTCTTTGGCTTTTTTCGCCACTTTATTCACGGCATTTATAATTCTATCATAGAGTTTTGTATTCTTAAAATTGAATTTTAGATATTATACTCTATGCTTTAATCACTTAACCTCAGTTAAGAAGATAATGCCACCATAATGCAAGAGCCTGGAAGAATATGAGAGAAAAGGGGAAAAAATATGGAGAGAACAGGAATCAAGAAGACTTAAAAATGACGACAGATATTTCATTAAACGTTTTGAAGATCAGAGTTGACTTGAAAGCAAGAACTGTAAGAGAGTTGCACAAATGAGTGGTGGAATGGGAAATTGTTATGGCAGTACTTACGGTTGTGTCTAGCAAGTTCAACAGTAAAACAATGAAACATTTCTGCTAAGCTGTTATTGAGCTTAAATTCATTATGTATAGATTCGATGCCCAAATATTCATCAGAAAAATTGCCTTGAAAGTTTTTATAGACACTGAACAGGTAAGGCGCGTTACAGCGGTAGAAAAATGTGCCATGTTCGTACCAATATAATTTAAGATTATATCAAGATTATATAGCAACAGCATCAGACCGTATATGGCAGCAATATTGTTGGCCAAATTTCAGGGTTACAACTCTAAAATGATGAGTAATTGTTGTCAATTTAAGTCGTTTCATGCGTAGTAGATTTCCATTTATTTCTGCGATAGGCTGGTTGTCAAGCAAAGTCACAGAACCCAATCTGTCTTGCTATTTAACTCATAGCTGGAGAAAGAAATAAAATAAATACCTTTCCAGTGGTATTTGGACGTGAATGAATATCCTGAATTAGGGCGCTCTAATTAGCAAAATCGAGATGCCAGAAAGGAAGCTTCATTATAACAAGAAGATATGTAAATAAAAAGGCTCACTGAAACAATTCTATATTGTGTATTTTGCTTTATTTAATTGGTTGTTGGTTGTTTTTGTTTTATGTCATATCAAACTCGGCGGGTCATTTATGGTCAACTAAATTTTATTTATTTATTGCTGGTAATAACTTTTTCTTTCAAGAATTTATTGTTTTTATATAAGTTTTGTGTCTAGTAATACTTTTTCCTTTCGAGTATCAAAATTGATTGGGATTTGTTCTTCTAAGGGCAGGGTCCCCAATTCTGACCCTGTTATTTAACCTATAACTGGAGGGAAGGGACGGATTAATACCTTTCCCAAGGTTACCAGTGCTTAAGTGAATGCAGGGTATTCAACTGGAATTCGAAGCCGATATCAACTGCACAACAACGTACATCAGTCACTAAACGCTTACAGCACCTGGTATTCCAAAGCGGTCACCCATCTAAGTATTGACCAGGCTCAAAGTTGCTTAACTTTGTTGATCGAGCGAGAACCGGTGTATTCAATGTGGTATGGCCTATTTAATTGGAAAACGTTTACTGATTTTTATTTGTCTGACAGAGATCCGAAAGTGCATTGGCAGAAATAATGCATTTCAAAAGTTAAGCACACTTTTGAGATACAGGAATATTTCGTTGCAAACAAAGAAAAGTGCACTAGAATCTTAATTAATAGCTGTCCCCATATATGCTGGAAAATCTTCTTAAAGACCAAGAAGACGCTCGAAGAAGCAGCAGAAATGTGGTTCTACAGAAAAATGTTGAGGATACCATGGACAGAACATATGACCAACGATATGGATGCAAACAAAAAGAAAACATTATTCTGGTGCACTTAATAAAAAATGAGGGCTTGGAGAATGTAATACTCACATGAATAATAGCGGAAAGAAAAGATAGGGAAAGCAGCTATACTTGATGGGGTTAAGCAAGTAGATGATAGGTTTGGGAGAGATACTAAGAGGAGACTTGTTACGAGCGACAATGGATATAGGCAAATGAATGTCCATGATAACCTACATCCTGAAGGGACACGGCACATAAAAAAGAAGAAGACAAACTGTCTGAAACAAACATATGGAAAATAGATTCAATCTTATATAACATCTGCATTTTTGAAAGGTGCATATCAGAAGCATTAGCATAAATTCGAGCACATTACGATGGGAAAAGAAGGTTATATTTAAGTTGTTAAATTTTCATATGACGCCAAACAGTTGTTTGCTGAGAGAATGCGACAGCACATAGCTGACCGCAAGTTCGGCTCCAAGGACTATTGGAGGATTTGTAAACGAGTGCTCAACAATAGGAAATCCTCAATACCTCCTTTAATCCATGGATTTGAGGTTCTCACGTCATCTGCGGACAAAGCTGAGTACTTTGCCCGCAGATTCTCAGCGAACTCCACATTCGACTCGTCCGGAGTGTACCCACCCGACTTCCCTATTAGGACTGAGGCCAAACTGCACGACGTATATATTACCCCGACAGTAGTATCCAGAGTAATTTCAAAACTCGACCCCCATAAAGCGTTTGGAGACGATGGAATCCCGGTGATAGTCCTTAAGAGGTGTGCCCCTGAACTTTCATTTGTCCTCTCTAAACTGTTTAACTACTGCCTTTCTGCTTCTTGCTTTCCTGCATGCTGGAAATTCTCCTCAGTCGTTCCTGTCTTTAAGAATTGCGGTGAACCCTCGGACCCATCCAACTATCGCCCTATCAGTCTTCTACTGATATTCGGGAAAGTATTCGAGGCTATAATCAATGCTGAAATAGTTCATCATCTCACCGCCCACAAATTGTTCTCCGACAGGCAATATGGATTCCGCTTTGACAGGTCCACGGCCGACCTGCTAACAACCGTAACGGAGTACATGCTACAGGCCCTTGATGAGTCTGACGAGGCTCGCGCGGTTGCTCTGGACATCTCCAAGGCTTTCGACAGGATTTGGCACCCTGGCCTCCTATGCAAACTACGCGGTTATGGTATTACCTGTCGCCTGCTTGACCTAATCCAATCATTCTTAAATAACCGCAAAATGAAGGTCGTTCTGAATGGGCGTGCCTCTTCGTCCTACAGCACGAATGCTGGTGTCCCACAGGGCTCTATCCTGGGCCCGACGCTCTTCCTTATTTTCATCAACGACCTCCCAGATGAGATCAAGTCCCAAGTAGGCATCTACGCAGATGACACTACAATATACTCCCGCTCCAGTAAGAAACCTGTCGTGGCGGACAGACATAATCTCGCTGCTGACCTTGAGCGTGATCTACACTCTGTGGTGAACTGGGGCAAGAAGTGGCTTGTCAACTTCAATTCATCTAAGACCAAGCTGTTGTCTGTCCACCATTACAGGCAACCTCTTCTGCCTCCCATAAGCATGGACCAGGTGATTCGCCCGGAGAGTAATACACTACGCCTCCTCGGACTTACCCTGTCCTCAGACCTCAAATGGAGCCACTATATTGAATCCATAGCAAAATCTACTGCTAAGAAGATTGGGTCACTATGTCGATCCAGGATGTTTTTTCTACCTGAATCCATCCTGCATATATACAAGTCAACCATCCGTCCGTGCATGGAGTACTGCTGCCATTTATGGTCAGGTGCCCTTGCTGTTCTCTTCAGTGTTCTTGACAAGCTCCAAAGGAAAGTCTGTAATGTGATAGTTACTGATCTGGCGACTCGACTGCAGCCACTTTCCCATCGTCGAAATGTGGCCTCCCTCTGTCTCTTCTATAAATACTTTCATGGCTTCTGCTCGGATGAGCTTAAGTCACTGACGCCTCCTCAACAGGTGGTTACCCTTGCAACCAAACTGGCAACTGGGTCCCACCCATTCACAGTCAGGTTAGCCAAATGCAGACGACAATTCTACTCCTGCAGCTTCCTCTCTCGCAATTCCCGCCTGTGGAACTCACTCCTGTATTCTTGCTTTCCTGACGGCTACAAACTCCAGAAATTTAAATGCAAAGTTAATACTCATCTACTAACCTCTGGCCTCTAGCTCTCTCCCCTCCCCTGTATAACCTTCCCTTTCTCTCCACCTATGTATCTGTCATCGCACCTGCTTTGTCAGCTTTCTATTGTTCCTTTCTGACTAGCTTGTATTCCTCGCTCTTTTCTAATTAATCTTTATACATTTATGTAACCCCCTGCACATCAGTGGCGTTTCCACCGTGCTCGAGTGAAATGATTAAAAAAAAAAACAAAAAAAACAAAAAACAAAAGAGAAGTTTCTTTTTAAAAATAAAAATCTGTTTTTTACTGGGCGATAACTCATAATGGATGTGGACATATTTATTTTTCTGAAAACTTTTTCAGAGAAATGTATTTTATATATTTAACTTAAACAATCTTGCATATCGACAAATCTACCACCCGTCTTTGCATTGATTACTGTTGTCAGATCTGATCGGCGTTTCTGTTATTCCTTTCACGGTTCTTGAAAGAATTCATAGGTGAATCTGCAATACAATCGATCTCGATCTGACAGCTCAACTTCAGTCATTTCTCACAGACGGGAATTAGCCTCCCTCTGTCTCTTCTACAAATATTTTCACTGATTCTGCTTCGAAAAGATTAGTTCCCTGGTACCTCCTTTATAAAAATTTACTCGTGCTACTAAACTAGATTACAACCTTTTACAGTCAAATGTAGCCTCTACTTTTACCTTAGAGTTTTCTTTTCTCGCACTTCCCGCTTGTCGAACTCCCTTCTATATACTTGCTTCCCTGATAGTTATAATCTCTAAAGGTTTAAGTGCAACGTTAATGGCCATCTCTTATCTCATTGACTCGCATTCTTTTCCCGACACCACCTGTATATTGTTCTTCTTCCTTTTTCTTCTACTCTCAAGTAACACTAAACACCAATATTCCCATCCTTCGTTTATCCATTCTCCGAAACCCCCTGTAATCTGTTCCTCTTTAATTTCGCTTTCCTCTCGTGTAACCAGTGGCAGTATAACGTAGGTTGGGGTGGAATGATTATTAAAAAAAATTATTGGCTCAATAAATGTCAAAGGTTTCGTAAAACGGTCAATTTCACCTTTACCAACACCAGTATTCGTGTCGATAAACATTTTTCCGCCCAAACACACGCGTGCGAAAACACATACATACATACACTCTGAGATGTAACAATACATTCTACGCTGACAGTTATTTTTCTCGCTCTTCTTCGCTGTAGAGAATACAAAAGGTTACATGGTGTTACTAAATTATTATACGAACTATTGTTCCTGTTTTGGTATGAGGAACACGCACTATTATGCACTTTACCATTCGAAATATTCATATTTTAAAAAATGTGCCTATTGCTTTATTTACACGTGTTTTAAATACAACTAATATGAACTAACCCCAAATAATAAAATGCTATTTTGTGTTTCTTTATTTTCATTTTTGTCGATCTCTGAAAATGCTTCAATAAAACTATATATATTTTCCCTATAACGGTTAGGAGACATAACCAGTGAGCAAATACCAATTAATCATTTCAATTATTTTACCGTCATTTTTTTATGAAGGTGTGCACTCGTATTTATATTTACATATATATATATATATTTCATTACAGGATTTCTAGCGAAATTTAATTTTCAAAGTTTCAAATGCAAACTCAATCGCAATTTAATGAGCCCCTGTTGCCGTTTATCCTTCTTCAACACTACGTAACCTCTTACATCTTGTGGCCTTTTTTGAAAATATATATATATATATATATATATATATATATATATATAAATGTTGAAATGATAAAGAAATCTCGAGATGTAAAGTCAGAAATTTATTTGCCTGCACTATTTAGACTCGAACACGGGTAGTGACCAAATAACATTATAGGCACTTAATGTATTATACAAAAGAAAAGTAATATTAATAATAATATTAATAATTTACATTTTTAACAAAACTTTATATATATATATATATATATATATATATATATATATATATATATTGTGATAAAAGTCAATTTTAAGACCTTTGTCGAACTTCCTGCAAGGGAAGCGTGTTATATTGTATTGATGCTTGTCTGACTAAAAAATAATGTTTGCAATAAAACATTGATTACTTACAAGCATGAGCTCAGGAATTATCATACTGATTGAGTACAGATAAATAAATAGATTCTCGCAAGCAAGTAATAAAAATATATATATATATATATATATATATATATATATATATATATATATATATATGCCTGTATTTATATAAATACGAGCGCACAGCTGGGTTAAAAAATGACAGCAAAATAATTGAAATGATTACTAGGCGTTTGCTCTCAGGTTATGTCTCCTGACGGTTATATATATATATTTAATGAGCCCCTATTGCTTTTTATCCTTCTTCAACACTACGTACCCTCTTACATCTTTGTGGCCTTGCTCTCTTTCAGCGTATATATAAGATTAAAAAATATATACTGGTTTTAACAAAAATATATTTACACAATATGGAGAGGTGTTCCCCATAACAAAACAGAAAGAAAAGTTTATATAAACATGTGTCCGCAAACCTTGTTTTTTTTGGGGGGATTAAAAGAAATTGCGGTAAATAACCGTGTGTTACTATCTAGAATAGATTATATTTGTCTATCCTGTAAAATTATGGATTAGTTTGTATTTTATATTTAAAGAGTGTAATAGCGAGTTAATTGACTACATGAAAAAAATGGCAGGACACTTTACCGCAAGCAGGTAGATTTTATTTTTTACATACAACCGAAATTACGTTTTCAGATCCAAGCTGTCCAGTCATGCAAGCGTTGCTGGTGTTTATCGTCAGGATGCTGAAACAATATCCGACTTAAGCATGCGTATGTGGAAGGAAGCGGAAGTGATTTCGTAATTTTTGCAGTGTTGATGGCCATTTGAACATATTATTATGTGAACATTCTACGTTGTTTTGATATGGTGAACCTGTCCGAAAATATTTTTTATAGTATTTCAGACACATACACACACACACACACACACACACACAATATATATATATATATATATATATATATATATATATATATATATATATATATAACCGTCAGGAGACATAACCTGAGAGCAAACGCCTAGTAATCATTTCAATTATTTTGCTGTCATTTTTGAACCCAGCTGTGCGCTCGTATTTATATAAAGTGGCATATATATATATATATATATATATATATATATATATATATATATTTTTTTTTCATTACTTGCTTGCGAGAATCTATTTATTTATCTGTACTCAATCAGTATGATAATTCCTGAGCTCATGCTTGTAAATAATCAATGTTTTATTGCAAACATTATTTTTTAGTCAGACAAGCATCAATACAATATAACACGCTTCCCTTGCAGCAAGTTCGACAAAGGTCTTAAAATTGACTTTTATCACAATATATATATATATATATATAAAGTTTTGTTAAAAATGTAAATTATTAATATTATTATTAATATTACTTTTCTTTTGTATAATACATTAAGTGCCTATAATGTTATTTGATCACTACCCGTGTTCGAGTCTAAATAGTGCAGGCAAATAAATTTCTGACTTTACATCTCGAGATTTCGTTATCATTTCAACATTTTTATATATATATATATATATATATATATATATATATATATATATATATTTCTGAAAGTTTTTTTTTCTGTTGCTGAGGTGATGTGTCGTCCCCCATGGGGATCTTCATATCGAAATGGCCATTCAACATCTTTGAATTAATCCTTTTTTAATATATATATATATATATATATATATATATATATACATATATATATATATATATGTGTGTGTGTGTGTGTGTGTGTGTGTGTGTGTGTGTATCTATGTATGTGTGCATATATATATATATATATATATATATTAAAAGGTAAATTGTTTACCAATATCTTGCTACTTAGTTTTTAACGATATCGGTGTCATCAAATTTTAAGGTTTACAGTTAGTGTCTGATGAGACCGATTTATTAGAAATATTTGTAGCAAGTAAGTGGTGAATATATCAATTAATACATTGTTTACTTTGCATTTTCACTTCCTCTGATTGTACTTTGAGCACATTTTTAAGTAACTGTTCGAACCAGTTTATTTTAATTTTACTGTTATATATATTGTAATTTTGTTATTACAATGTTTTATAAAACATTGTATCACTAGACAAAAATTATCATGTTTCAAAACAATACTGTTCTTCCACAGGCGATATGATAAAATAAATAATGAAAATGATATATTTTGATAAATTTTGAGTTGATAAAACTTTGGTTATTTAGAAAATTAGGAAGTGGTAGTTAGAGAAATCGCTATAGATGGGTCACTATTGTTCAGTCAAATAAAAAATATTCAACCTGCTGTTAAAAATTATTGTTTACACATTTAAACAATGTATGGTTCCGCTATGAACTGACTCAGACAAAATAATTTTTCTTTAATATTCAATTAATTTCAATTTTTTATTTATACCTTGTACTGCAACATAATTTTAAAAATAAAATAAAAATTATTTTAATAAAATAAATGACCCATACAATAATTAATTTTTATTCTTATTACAATATACTTAAGTATACCATAATTATATAGTCCTAATTCTAACCTAAACATTCCAGCACATTTATTCATGAGGTATTAAAAAAATTAATTAAA
This sequence comes from Ascarosepion bandense, assembly GCA_037127315.1. Taxonomy (NCBI): domain Eukaryota; kingdom Metazoa; phylum Mollusca; class Cephalopoda; order Sepiida; family Sepiidae; genus Ascarosepion; species Ascarosepion bandense. The sequence continues at coordinate 705,309 of JBBBDQ010000473.1, read as the reverse complement.
AAAAAAATCGAACTTCCTGTTAAAACGTATTGTCTACCCATTTAAATAATCTATTGTCTGATTATGTATTTTATCCAGACAAAATAAAAAAGAGACATGTCTAGACACCAAGTAATCTTGCTTCCACTCACGAACTAGATCCTTAAACTACATAATTACCCAATTCTTTTTTGATTGAACAATCACTCTCTTACTATCACTCCTTAATTTTCTAAACAGCCATGAATTACACTTATACTTTTTAAATAAATTATTTCAATCTTTATCTTAATCTATCACCTGACGAACAACAATATTGTTATGAAATTTTTAAAGTTTGTCTGTAGTGATATAATAAACCATTGTAATAACAACATTGAAATATTAAGCTTTAATCTGTATCTAGCATTCTTTACAAAAGTCAGTGCTTGATCAGTGGTTTTTAATTCACGTGTTCTTTCACTTTCTTATTGCAGACACACACACAAGCACACACACACACATATATACATACATATATATATATATATATATATATATATATATATATATATAAAGGCAAAAGAAGAACTTATCTTATCAAACGTATTTCATCTTCCGAGAGAATTTATCAAGGTAAATGTAAAGTTTTTATATTATGAGAAGTTATTATATACAACTGCCAAGATTATTTTTGCAATAACATTTTTGGTCTTACATATAAATATTTGTCACAGAAAAAATAATTAAGTTTGACTTGTTAAATTCCCTCAGAGACCGAAACGCGATGGCTAAGATAAGTTTTTCTTTTGTTCTTAATAATATTGTCCTTTCTCATATATAGTCTGTCTTAATTTGTTACAAATATATATGTTTGCTTGTTTGTTTGTGTGTGTGTGTGTGTGTGTATGTTTGTGTGTGTGTTTGTGGCAAGCTAGATATAAATAAATAAAACGAATGGTAGTAAAATTATTAATAAAAACCAAAAGAAAAATTTTCTTTTCCCGTTGCGTTTTTTCCTCTCGTGGACTTTTTAGACTTAACTTGATACAAGTCATCAGAAGACGAAGGGCGACTCTTACAATAATTTTCTTTTTGTCTTAATTCATATTGTTCGTTTACAGATATATCTTTAGTCATAACTGTAATTTTGCACACACACACACACACACACACACACACACACACACACACACACACACACACACACACACCACACACACTCATACACGCACATATCCATTATTATATACAGTTTTTAAAGGCTTCTTTCTATTCTACCTTTATATTCTCTTCCGTGCACTCTGTTCTTCCCTGCTTATTATTTCCCTTTACTGATGTGATTTCTATTCCTCTATACTTTTTTCTTTTAAGTCTGAATCGATTATTCTCGCACCCTCCCTTTTCCCCTGAGACCTACTTTAAGATACACCTAATCTTAATTTTCCTGTCAAGGTTTTCCCTTCGAGATGATTCTGCACTTTAGATTTTAAATCCGGAATGCCTTTGCCAACTTTCATATTTCAAACGTGTTTTCTGTTTTACCTTTTTTTCTTTGCCTGTCTCAATTCATCTACCATAGACTTATTCCGCTTGTCATTTCTTTCAAAATGATCTGTCTCCTCGATTTCTTTTTTTTGCACTAATTTTTTTAAACGTTTATTTTAATTCTCTTCTTCATAGCTACCAGTATACAGCCAAATGAATTAGATGTGGATATCAAGAAGCTGTTGCACTACTTTTAACGGAACAAAAGTAACACAAGTCTCCAAGATTTTTGGTCAATTTTTTAACTTCATTCACTTCATTTCCATACGTGATACACACTTAGGTAATCATGTCTCGTTCAAGATATGACTTATTTAGAAGAAGATTTTCCCGCAGTAGGTTGCAGTTTATGCAGTAGATGGACCATGGGTATAGAACCCACTCTGTCTTGATATTCAACCCATAGTTGGAGGTAGAAGATATGGATTAATACCTTTCCTGAGGGTTTTTGTACGCAAGTGAATGAAACGAAATTACTGGAATTCGAACTCAGATCTCTGATTTTTGATATTCCGAGCAATTAACCATTACACCACAAAGCTCACATAAAACTTATAACATTCCAACTTATAAATCTGAAAAGTCCCAAAAGCTCATCCATAATACCTCCAAGGACAAATGTTTCAGCAGATAGAAACGTTGGTGCAGTGAGCCAAAAGTTGACTTGACGCAAATAGTGTGTTCAATACCTATCCATAGCAGAGGGAACAAAATTCATGTGCAGCGGATATTAATTAAAAAATCGTAAAACCTGATCAAATTCTTAATTAATTCAGGTTTTCATTGTAGAGTTTCATATTCATAAGCTATTCTGAAACATCCTAACCGTTACAAAAACCAGAAACTTACGACAACGTAAATAGACAACAAATTAAACTTGCCGTAAAATGAAACTGCATTGAGTAAAAAAATATAATTCAAAGGAAATAAGTTTTAAAAAAATATTTTTATATCAATCTATATTTCTGAGATGAGATAACTATTTACACTTTTTACATTTTTCAGACTGTTCATTCCCGACGTTTTGGCCGTTGTACGCTCCTGTTTTCTTCAAGGACACATGGCTCAGTGATTTAAAACATTAGTTGAAATAATCCACTGAGTTGAACGAAAACATTATTCAATGTTTGGTCAAAGCAGAGGGGAACAAAAATTTTGAGTGTTGAGTCACTAAAAGTAAATACCAGACAAAACTATGAGAGGTAGAATTAGAACGATCTACACACAATTAGTTTAAAATTCCAAGGTATATCCTTTTTTTTTATAATCGCATCGCCCCAAGCAATGCATTATAATGCCACTGTTGTGCAGAGGGTTACATAGGAGGAAAGTTATGAGAAAAATTACAGGTTATAGGGGTGTCAGGAATTGGGTTAAAGGATGAGAATACTGAAGAGATGAGATGAGAACATGACAAAGTGGATGTAGTTTAGGGAAAACTGAATTAGTTAAGAATTTGATCGGGTATTACGATTTCTTAATTAATATCCGCTGCACATGAATTTTGTTCTCTCTGCTATGTTCAGGTATTGAAGTTGCTATTGATTTTTACACTTAAATTCTTGGAGATTGTAGCTGTCGAGGAAGCAATTAAACGGAAGGGAATTACAAAGGCAGGTAGATCGAGAAAAGAAGCTGATGTAGTAGAATTTGTGTTTATATTTTATTGGCTTCACGGTAAAAGAGTGGGACCTAGTTGCTAGTCTTGTGGCTCGAGTAAATTTGTATAAAGTGGGTACTAGTAAGATATTGTTCATCAGAGCAGAAACCGTGAACGTACTTGTAGAAGAGATGCTGGAAAGCCTCACTGCGCCGGTGTGAAAGTGACTGTATCCGAGCTGCTAAGTCGGGATCGATCACATTGAAGATTCGCTGTTGAATTTTGTCAAGGACCTCTAAGTGGATGGCAGGAGCACCCGACCAGATATGGCGGCAGTATTCAATAAATCTTAAACGCCGTGAATATGGCAATAAATATAAGAACAATAATCCGAATTATGCAAATCATACTTCTGTTTTAGTTTTAATGCTTGTCTTTCTTGTTTTCAAGGCTTACAACTAACATAATTCATCCCCTGTATTTATATTACTAGAAACGTTATGATCCTGAATACTCATGTTTTTATTGGCTTACATGTCCTAAGTGTAGAAAATATTTTAAGAAGTCTGCCACTTAGCGGAATCAAACATTGTATACAATCTTCCATCATGGGAAACCGCATTTGTACTCAAACAGTACTGCTGCATATTTAAGGTAAGCACATATTTTTGTTGAACCATCCACTAGTCTATATGTGTTAGCTTCAGTTTCGCATCAGAAGCACAAAACATAGTAATTCTTTGAACAATATTTTATCAGATATTATTTTTTATTTCTATAAAATTTCCTTTTAATAGGTTGACGTGTTTGATTTTCTATTCCATTTATTTTTTGTACTTTTTAAACAGTGCACGGCAAGCTTCTCAAAATAATAATAATAATAATAATAATAATAATAATAATAATAATAATAATAATAATAATGATTTCCCTCAAAGAGAAAAGGAATGCAGGTTCAATTCCTGTCGGCGTATCAGTTTCTCTTTTGTATTTTTTTTTTTCATTTTCAGCCGTTCTTATTAGGTTCAATGTATCAGATTCATGCTTCATGATAAATCACGATTGAGTTTAAAGCGGTAATCTGGATAACAAAAACATGAATAAGAGTTCGACACATGCCGTTGGGTGCATTTTCTTTTTAAAAAATCATGTATCCTCGAACACGTGTCCTCATGAATTATAACGCTTATCTTGAGAAGAAATTATCTCGTATTAAGAATTTAATTTTTCGTTATATAGAATAATATTTTCATATATATTTGTTTAAAATTACTGCTAGTATATCTGCCGCATATATCGGCGTAAAAGAAGACCGTTTAACCTTAAAAACACCAGTGGAAGATCAATTTATCATTAGGATGTAACATATGTGAATACAACATACTATGAATTACATAGTAAGTAAATCAAATAGACATATAATAAATAGAAAACGATAAATGAAATATGAACTGATTTGTCTGTTAAACGTGGCATCAATTCTTTATAGTTCATTTAATGGTGAAATTTTATTTTCATTCAAGCTTCGAAATAACAAAAATGTTATTTCTTTTACAGCTTACTGTATGGTAGGTGATACTGAGTTTTTGTGAATATAATTGTTCGTGTTAATATAATTACTAGAGGATGTGATTTGCTTTATGTTGCTGCTTTATTACAAATATATTTTTTCAATAAATTTTGATTTTCTTCAAGTAAATGTAGGATATGATTTTATTTTTAGAATCATATCGCAAGGCATTTTACTGCCACTGTTTTGCAGGGGGTTACATAGGAGGATAGTTAGGAAAAGGAGTGATGGGTTATAGGGTGTGTCAAGAAGTGGGTAAGAGAAGGATGAGTATACTGATGAAATTGGAGTGGACGGAGAAAGGGGCATGAGAGAGAGAGGACGCAGGTTAGTTCGATAGGAGATGACTGTTGAGATTACACTTAAATATTTAGAGATTATAGCTTCAGGGGAAGCAAGTAAATGGAAGGGAATTCCATAGGCGGGAAGTACGAGAAAAGAAGCTGAGGGAGTAGAATTTGATTTTGTATTTAATTTATATGATATAGATTAATATCATGAATGAGATTTTTTCGTGTTGTTTGATAGTATTTCAAGTTGACTTGGGTGAAATCGCCCCGGTATATTCGTAGTTGAGCGTTGTTAATAATTTTTATAAAATGTATTTCTGATACTTTTACGATAAAAATCTATTTTTAAAGCTTTCATAGAGTTTTGATATTTTGGGAGTGCTTACTATTTGCTAACAGCTGGGATGTTAACAGTTGCTACCAAGTCATTATGGACCTGGAAACAGAAGCAATTGTTAGGTGGTTTGAAGCTACTCAAAACCTCTAATCAACTGATCAAAGGCCTTGCTGCCGGAAGGGAAAGTCATAGAAGCAGTAGCAATTAAGAGTCGTGATGTAGTCCACACAAATATCTGCAGCTTTGAGGAGGAAGAATTATTTTGCACTCTGCAACAAATTTGTCACAGACGAAATCTCGCAAGTTTCTCACTGCTCTATCACTATTTTCATGGAAACTTTTACGACTGACTTCTATTTTTTCTTTCATGTGCCGTGTCTCTCCAGGACCTAGTTGATCATGGGTCTCCACATTTTCCTGTCCCTTGTAGCTCTTAACATATTTTGCCTTGTTATTTGTCCCAATCTCTGTTCTGTAATCCATTTATTTAAGTAAGTAATCAAGTATGTCATGCGCTGTTTTCCCCTGTCGATCTTTCCATCTATCCGATCTGTGAGTATCAGATTATGCAAGTTCTTCTTCCTAATTACGTGTCCAAGAAATTTCAACTCTCTCCTCCTGATATTAATTATGTTTTCTTACTCAGTTCTACTAGATACAGCTAAGGTCTACCAAGCCATGGACAATATAGCAACTCACCCTTATTAATTTAGTAAACAGCTGATGAGATATATATTCCACTGGTATAGATTGCCACACAAACCGCTGTTTTTCAGAACCGACACCCAAGAGGCTACTTCCCAGTCCAGTACAGTCTTCACCTGTTCAAATCTAGGGTTAACATTTTATCTTCCGCCCATATCAATAAAAACCGTACCTAGTAATTTTTAAACCTTTAGCGCAAGTGGTTTCTGTGATTTTTCTTCCTTTTCTGATATGTAATCACATCCCTGGTACTACGGCTTTATCGACTGGTTTCTCCCAAACAACTCTGACTGTCATCGTGACTTCATTTTGCGTCCATTCACGCGTGCATTGTATTTTGAAACTGAATGATGTCTCGTAGCTTACAAGATGATTCAGAAAGTACCTATTCACAATAGTCGCCTGGAAAAAAGGGTACTTTCCAGGTGGCCACTTAGTCGAATAGTGACTACTCCATGGGGCCCTGCTGAGCGAAAAGTTTGGCTTTTGGAGCAAAATCGATTGGTAGGAAAGAAAGACATTTTTTTAAATTGGCACGCCATGAGTTCATAATATAGGGAAAGTAGGAAGCAACAATGAAAGAAGTGAGGAAGCCAGTTTGGGGAGAGATAGCTCTGAATAGTAGTGTTTAAAACAGAGAAAGAAAAACAGCAAAAATTTAAGCAAAAATGTCGAGAACGAATTAAAAGCCGTTTTGTAAAGCGATCAATAAAAATGTTCGCGAACGAAATAGACACTTTCACGCTGATGCGTAATAAATGATGGTCATCTGGAAAGAAAACAAAATCGTTGTTTCGATTTTGAAATCAGGTTCGATCTGAGGGCGTTAATCTCGAAATAATACCTGATATGTTGCCGTGAATATATTTCCTCTCGCTTCTAGTCTAATTGTAAAAGCCTTGGAAACGATCTCGTCATTTTATGGAGTATGAGAACTGTTCAGATGTTCTTTCTTTCTTTCTTTTTTCTTTTTTTTTTTTGAGGTAACTATCACGATATTAAATACTAGATTTGACTGAAAGTCCTGACTTACTTAAAAAGCAGAAAGAAAGCAACCCATCTTGATCTCTGTCTGGTGTATTTTCCAAAGAATACTGTTTTACACCTTCGTTCACACGATCGCGCCATCAAAGATAAACTGTACTACTAGAAGCAGAAACGAGTATACGACAAACTAAAATGCAAAATACAGGTAGGGTATATTAAAATCAAGCAGGTACAAAAATCTAATTACCTGGGAAGTGTTCTAACAGAAGATAGAAAGTGCGACAGAGAGATCCGAAGGCCAATTGGCATGATGAAGGAAGCGTTCAAGAGGCTGAGTAAAGTATTAAGACAAAGGAACTTTTTGCTAGAAGAGAGTACTACATTGCTATCTGATGTCAATTCTTCAATATGGCAGTGAATGTTGGACAATATCATCGAAGATGAAGGATAAACTTGAAGTAGCTGAAATGTGGTTCTACAAAAGGATGCTGTGGATGTTATGTACCGAGGATGTGAGCAATGATGAGGTGCTGGAAAAAATGGAAAGGTAATGGAAATTAATATTGAGCATCAAGAAGAGACAACTGAAGTTCCTAAGACATGCATTGGGGAAGGAGAGCTTCGAAAACCTGATACTAACAGGGCAGATATAGGAAAAAGTGTCAGAGGAATGCAGCGGATAACATATTTGTAGGGCCTGAGCAGGTGAATGACAGACTTGGGTTGCGAAATGTTATAGGGATAGTGAGATGTGGAAGGCCATGATTACCTACACCCTGAAAGAACAGGACACATAGAAGAAGAAGAACATTGGTCAATACGAGGCCACACTGTGCCAGACTGACTAAGGAGAAGTTCGAATAGATGGATGTAGTTGAGATTTTTTCACATCTCTATTCAGTCCTGATGCTACTCCTGGTAACTATGGCATATTCAGCTCATTGGCACATTTCCTCCGCGACCAATGATACAACTTTTTTGATGAAGTGAAGAAAGGTTGTTTACAATTTTTTGAATCAAAGCCAGAGGACTGGTCTCTCGGTCAGTTTCAGATGCTGGCTGATCGCTTACGGAAGATCGTTGAGAATGATAGATTTTATTTTGAAAAACAAATTTTGGTGTCGCTTAATAATTTTCTTTTTGTTTTTTTGCAATCATTTTTATGATATTTTAATGACAGAAAATAATTGTTTTAAGTTAATTTCGCATAAGGTTTGAAACATGGCACAACGAATTTTTTCCAAATTTCTCAAACGCAGTTAAAAGAGAAATATAAAAATTAAGAAAGACAGAAAGCTTAAAAATCAAATTTATGATTATTTTTCTGTTAATTCACGTTAAATAATGTAAATTTCAGTCAGTTAAGTGCAATACGTGATCTCGGGCGAACATGTCTTGAAAGAGACATGACTGACTGAACAAAAGATTTTTCAGCAGTAGGTTGCCAATGCTTTCTGCTGTTGAGTGATTGCCAACCAAGCCTACAGAACGTAAACTGTCTTCCAATATAACACATATGTAGAGGGAGAAGTGACGGGTTAATACCTTTTCTAAGGGTATTGTTGCGTAACTGAATGCAACGAATTCAAGTGAAATTCGAAATTGGCTCCCAGATTAATCGTTCTGAGCCGATATCCGCTGAATCACAAGCATATCCTTATGTAAAGTTGCTCATCTCAAGTATTATTTCACCCCAAGAAATTATAAATTTTAAAAGTTATTCTGTACTTTTGTTTTGTGTGTGTTTGTTATTTTTTCAGTAAAAGAAAAATGTTTTTTGTACTATGTGCTGGAGAGAACAGCCACCGCATTAGTGGAGACAATGCGAAGTTTTATTATTAATGCAACTATGATTCTGTTTGATTGTTTGAAAGTGTATACATTTCTGAATGGTAGTCCCAATTGTATTCATATGATTGTAAATCACTCTAAGAATTTCTTAATACAAATGAATATGTCATGTACGGTGTGCTAAATAGAATAACTAACATGTTATTGAGACAATCCAAAATAGTATTTTACTTAAGACTACGATTCTTTCGGATTATTGAAAAGGTTATATATCTTTCATGGGTTACCACAATTGTAGTCATTTGATTGTAAGTCACTATATCAATTTCGTTGATCTAGATTAAAAACAAACAATTAAAAAAACTGGCAGAACACTAATATGATTTAAATTTTTGCATGTGTGTGTCTTATTAGCCCATGGCAAGCATCCAAACAGGTCCTACGAACTCGGATCAGTGTGGGACCTGAGAAAGACAGTAGTCAAGAGATAGTTCCACGCTCGTGAATGTCTCCAGTCTCTCACATAGAGACCTTGTTGCCAGATATAGTTTATCATCATGCCTAAGAAGATGTGGAAAAGAAAATGGAAATAAGAGGCTGGGACTTGCATTGAAATATATACAATTTATATATTTTAAACACATACTCGCACACAAGCACAATTTCAAACACACACACGCGGACACACTCACATTATATAATTTATTTCGTTTTATATTTTAGAGTTACACGTGTTTAAATGGACGTAGTGTTTTTAACATAAAATTCATATTGATGGGTTGAGAGAACGAATATATTACAAAAAGTTGTTGGTAAAAAATATGATGTATCTTATTAAAATCCAATTATATATATATATATATATATATATATATGTGTGTGTGTGTGTGTGTGTGTGTGTATTTATGTCTGGGTGGGTGGGTGCGGGGGTGCATATATAAATGATATTATTTTATTCCATTTAATGTTATTAAATGTTTTTATTTATACGCTTTGATATTCATTTTGGATAATGGCTAAAAGACACTCGATGTACAGCGTTGCAGTTTAAGAATCATCGTTTAAGCGGATATGAGTGGAAGATCAGTGTTAACTCAAGACTTGAACATATTACAATTGTAATGACTAGGATAGTTTGATGTCATTTTTCATAACATAAATAATGCTAGCCAATCCTCAGAAAAGGCGAATCTATAGTAAGTCGAACAATACTAAAATTTTTGGGCTGATATATTTTAACGGAATCCTTTAATTCAACCAATTTAGGATGTTAATACCCTGGTTTAACTTAACGTAAGACTTTCTCAAGAGCATAATTTGTGAATGAAAAGAATAGATGAGTTCAGTACAGGTAGAAATTTCTTGCTCCAGAAACTCTGATTTATCTAACCATATATAAGACTAGTACCCGGCTAGAAAGAAAGTGTTGCGACATTTTTTGGGCAACAATTTCAGTTGCTTCTTAAAGTGATGTTACTGCTTAATATTTTTACCAACAGCATGAATTAATTATGTTTGTTTAGTAGACATGAAATTCAACCACTTTTGTTTAGTAGATTTTAGATTATGTCACTTTCGATTCTTTATAATTTACCTTGATTTTTCAGTAACTCTAAGTCGTTTCTTAATTTTGAAAAACTGACATCATTCTTGTTTTTGTTTCTGAATCAGTCAGTTAAGTGGCATACGTGATACATGTTTGGGTGATCATGTCTCGAAGACACATTAATGACTGGACAGACGATTATCCCGTAATAATTTGTCATTGCTTTCTGCGATAGACTGATTGTGAAACAAGGCTATAGAACCCAATCTATCCTGCTATTTAACCCATAGCTGGTGGAAGAATTGACAGATTTATGCCTTTCTCAAGGGTATCTGTGCGCATGTGAATAAAATTTATTAAACTGGAATTTAATTCCTCGTTCCGGGACGATATCTACTGCATCACATCGCACATCCTGAATGTTACTGAATAATTGTCGAAAAAAAAAACAAAACTGTTACATTTGCAATAATAAAGTTCATTACAAGATGGAACGCGCCTGGTAAAATAAATTAATTTCGGTCTTTATATACATTATCTTTTACTGATACATTTTTAGAAATTTTACTCACACACACACACACACACACACACACACACCTACACACACACACTCACACACAAACACACACATATATATATATATATATATAGATATTTATATAGATATATAGATATATATATGAGGTGTTTAAATGCGTGCGTTTCCTCAGTGTACCTATCCATATATATGTATTTTGAGAGAAGAAAATCTAATTGAAGGCTTGAGTAAAGTTCCACACCTAAAAATAAGTCATTCTGAACACGTGTCGACCAGTGAGAATTCGAAATTGTTTCAAGCCATCTTATCATTAGTTCGGCATTAGAAGCTCATCGGGCCATTTCCTTGTCCGTCCACAACGCAAACCAATTGACGTCACGTAAAATCCGGAACAAGCAGTAAGCGAGATTATAGTCCTGGAATCGGATGACTAGTCGAAAGATCCCAGTTATTATTTTGGGAGGCCGTGTTTAATCTGACTTTATATCAAGGACACGGTAGAAAGACATTTCGGATTTATGTGGCCGCCATAATCGGATTGAAGTAATACCTCTCAAAGAAATTTAGACGGGGAGGGTGAAAATAAAATGACCTTTATCATCCTGTTCTTAAGTAATTGCAACTTTTTTCAATGTTCCTTTTTTTTTGTGTTATTTCTTTTTATCGCAAAGAATCTTGGGATATGTGTGTGTGAGTATGTGTGTAAGAGTATGTGTGTGTTTGAATGTGTGCTGGAGAGTATTAACTAGATATTTTGATGGTCAAAGCATTTGTTAATCGGCAAGTCAATATAGCGCTTATATATCTACCCAATATGCATGTACACATATCTACTGTTAAATCATTTGTGGTCGAGCGGTTAAAACACATAAGATCAATTAATAGCTTCTCCTTTATGGTTAATGTCACAGGTTCGAAACCTGCCGAATAACACTCATCTTCCTAAAAAACTTCTCAAAATAATCTTAGACCTATATATATATATATATATATATATATATATATATATATACTGTTTAATTAAAACAACAGAATATCTATTAAAATAATGTCCAAACAAATAAATATCGTCCCAGTGAGTGTAAACATTCGTTTAATTAATGTCTCCAGAGTGGAGCCAAAACATCTTTGTCGCCCAGATTAAAGACGTTCGCAGATTTTTAGAAACTCTATCCTTGACTCCCCGCTTACGAAGGGTAAAAAAAAAAAGCATTTGAAAGAAATGAAAAAAACGTATACTTCTTTCAACCACGCACCGAAAAACAATTTACAGAAGTGAGTAATTTTTTATCAAAAATATTTGAGAAAGTGAGATTTGTTATTTTTTATCATCTATGAGATGCAAGTTGTAGTCAAACAGAAGAAAGAAACTACGAATTTAGGTACCTCAACTGAATTGCCAAAAAAAAAAAAACAGCATGTTTATGCTATATTTAAGAGGAAAGGTAATTAAAACGTTCAAAACTTTAAATAAAATTTCATTTTTTGTTTTCCCTCAGCGACTCACGCTATGCTTACGTAAGGCGACTATTAAAAAAAATGGTGTCGGTCGATTAAAATTATTTGGAGACGAGTAAATTTTCCCTTGCTCTTGACCGCCAGTCGATTTTTTTTGACAAATCTCAAAAGCTATATATATATATATATATATATATATATATCCGTTCAATCTCTTATTCTAATATCTTTGGTTAAGCATGCATTTTTCCTGCTTTTGTTTTGCATAGAACTATGCGAATAATATCAACTGAACACTTATGTTAAGACCATTGATTCCTCACTTATTTCGCTGTTAATTTTGGATTGTCTACCGAGGGTTTCATTTCCGTTGTCTAATATTTGTTGTCTTCGGTTTTCCTTGCACTTAAACCATTTCATGTAGTAACAGATGTCTTTCCGATAATTTGCATATCGTTTTGGGAAATTTCTTGTTATACCCCATTGAAATACCGTCTGATTTAATGTTATGCCATCCATCATTGTCTTTTAGTAGAAATTATAGCCATGAGTTTAGCATAAAAATCAAGCTAATATTCAAATATGTTTACTTTCTTTTTGCACATTACACTCAACTGGAAGAATTCTTATCCGGATTCTTGCATATTAACATGACCACATCTTTTCAGACATTTCTGGGGTCCAATACTTTTGAATAACATTTTAATTTTACCAAGTGGAGGCGGTATATATTCTCTCCTATGTCACTTACGAAAATCAAATAAATTATTTTCTAATGTTGAAGATTCAGAGACATTATTCTTAAAATCATACAGCTAAATTATTATAGCACATAGTGTTATCAACATTTACGAAGACGTTTTATATCTATTTAAACATAAGCACTGATTTTTAAATCGTATGTCTTTATCTATATATTTAAAAGGCAATCTGTGAGATTGTGTGTGACTGTTCCCTATGCACCCATACATTTTTAAGCCACGCCATTCAAACATTCTAGGGACACATATCTACATGGAAGCCAGGTCGACACATACCTTTTTAGTTTAAGTTCAGCAATTTTTCCTTTCGCACTTTTCAGCCAATGGAGCCGATTGTTTACATTTGCTCCGTAAAACACCTAAGATGGTTGCTAAATTACATCACAGAAGTCAAATCACACGTGTCAAACGCGACTAAAATATTTTTTATTTAAAAAAAACAGTTTTTATAGTTAGTTTTTATTCCAACGTTTTAGAAATTCATTTGGTCAACAAAAAAATGTGAATATTTTTCCCCATAATTTTGAAACAAAAGAAATATGTAAAAAAAAGTGTTTTTTAACCAAAACAAAATATGTAAAAAAAAGTGCCAATGGTTAATTTAATTATTTAAGTCTTGTTTTTCAGATGTAATATTTCATACTTCAGAAAACAAAATTAAAAAAATAAAGCATTTTTTGGCTACATATTTCATGCAAGAAATCAACTGTCTCTAATCTGTGTAGCATTAATGTAACATTTTCCTCTAAAATTAAATGTCTACATTTTTAGATTTCTTCGAAATTTTTTTCTCTTACTAATAAAATGTTTTGAGTTGCAAGGGCTATGATTCTAGTATACTTATATTTATAAATATGTAAGTCGTCTGCAGCTCAAGAGGTGACGTACAATTCTGTAACATCAAAATCCCGCAAGTAGAGCAATGTAAATAAACCGCAAGCGTTTTAATATACGACACAAAAAAATGATGCTGAAATCCGAAGGCGCACTGATACTGGGAAAATAACTTCTAAAATCTGGAAAAGAATATTAAGAAACGTGCAATTTTCGTTAGAAGGAAGAATATTTTTTCTGCTACTTCAGATCAACACTCCAACATGAAAATAAACATTGTCGAATTTACTCAGAAATGAAGAATAAACGCGGAGCAGAGATCTTTTATCTAGAGAAATATTGCTTCCAGTACCATTAATGCGACATTAAAAAAAAACAGGTAAGTTTTATGAAAATGGCTAAAGATATTTTAGCACTTTCTAAAAAACATTAAGAAGAAAGGTGTTTCGGAAAACTTAATACTCAAAAATACACCGAAGAGAGAAAAGAAACAGTGAGGAACTTAGAGTAATATATGACAAGACATGATGTGGGAGAGATGGTAAGTGAACAAACAATGCTAACAGCTGAAAACAATAAGAAATTGTAGAGAGCCGTAATCAGAAAAGGCATGGCATATACAAGAAGACACAACTGCAAAAGATAGGCATTATCCAAATTTAGTTGAATATTTCTTAACAAGCGCTTGTTCAATTGAAGCATCCTGTATTTAAAATATTCTCATCTGCTTATTTAAAAATTCATTATCTGACATAGTAATAACATTGATAAATTTAATTTCTATATTCATATTTACCCATCAATTCAGTTGTTTATGTACCAAAATTCGAATATTTGTTGGAGGCCTTCAGAATTAAATTGAAGTGTCATTTGTCAATTAAGGCGTTCAAATATATTCATCGACTACTTCAAATTTAAATTTTCCTTTTAATTAAATAATATTATCATTTTAAGTCAGAAAATTTTGACTTTTTTAATGAATATTCTAGAATAGAATATTTTAAAATGCATATTCGACATTAAAGAAAACATTGAAAATATAAATAATGAAATGCCATATGCGCAATGGTTTTCTTTTGTAACTGGTTAATAATCATAGAAAACAACGATAATTATTTTAAAAAACTGTTTATTACAAAAACAATATTGTAGAAATATAATGATATACATTTGAGAATATTTTTTTCCATGTGATGTGCTTCTATATGCTTTCAGGAATTTAGCAATCATGGCCCTCCAGAATTTCATGTTTCTTGCAGATATTAATAAATTTTGTCTTTTTGCCGTTCCTTCCAAAACTTCTCCGAAATCCAGTTACTCATGCTCACCAGGTAGAATGTACTTTGCTTCCTTCTGTCTTACCTTCAATCTACCCTATGAGTATCAACTTTTCCAAACTCTTTTTCTCTTTATGTTCCCGAGAAATTTTTCTGTTTGTTCCTGATATTAAACAAGTGTCCGCTTTGTTTGCTTTGTCTCTAGAACTCCACCTTTGCTCACTTGCGCAGTCAATGGTATTTTTACCATCTTTCTGTAGAACCAAATTTCTGTTTCTTCAATTCTCTTCATTATCTGGGTGGAAATTCTCCAGCATTCTCTCTCATATATTAGTCCTGATACAAGATAAAATTTCCATACCTTTTCCTTTGTATTTAACTATATTTTTCAGTTTCTTAATATATTGTTCAGCTTTTAGAAAGCACCTTTCAATATCTCTCTGCACCTTTGGACGTCCGTCTTGCACTTTCCTTTCTTTGTTAATAAGTTTTTCGGATAACAAATTGTTACACAAATATGATTTCAGTATCTTAAATCTGTAAGTTGTATGTTGGGCTCTTCCTTTTGCTAATATCCATGCATTCTGTCTTCTCGACGTTTACGTGTTGTTCTTCCTTCAGGATTTTATTTTATTTCCGTATTTTTATTTTATTACCGTTGTTTTTCATCTTCTATGTGCTGTCCAAGAAACTGTTTTTCCTGATGTCAAATACCAGTTTCCTATTCGAGTCCATCCTCTCTAAAACCTCGTTGTTCCTCAAATGTTCCGTCCATAGTATACTCCTCCTCCTCCTCCTGTAAAACCGAATTTCGGTTGTATTAAGTCTCTCACACATCTTTGAGGAGATTGTCCAGCACCCATAACCATATTGAAGAAGAGAGATCACATAATAATCCTTTACATTCTTCTTTGTTTCTAGAGATATTTCCATTCTCAATACTCTACTAAGCTTCTGGAATGCGTTCTTGACCATGTCAATTCGCCTTCAGATTTCAGTGTCACACTTTCCGTCCTCTGTTAGAACATTTCATATATATTTACATTGCTGTACCTGATTGATGTTAGTACCCCTGATTTGTAGCTGGCATTTTGGTCTCCTTTTTCTTTTTACTGATTACCATGTTTTCAGTTTTCTTGTAGTTGATATATAGCCATTTCTTTCCAATTCCTTTAACTTTTATCTGTACGAGGTCTTGTAGTTTTATTTCCCTGTCTGCTGTTTCTATTATACTATCTGCGCATCTTATATTGTTAAGATTGCAACCGCTAATGACGAATCGTTTTAGGACTTCTAAACCTATTAAAATTGTCTTGTTGTATAAGATGAATGAATCTGGTGAGAAGAATTGTTTTTATGCTTACCTTTCTATGTCTGCTGTCAACACTGAGCCATCTACATATCTTATTTTGCAAAGATTGTAGCCTCTAACAACTTTAGGACTTCTAATTATTTCAGAAAGATTTTGCTGAAATGGTCTAGTGAAAATCCTCTTACAAAAAGTGTAATTTCTAAATAGTTTCTGAACTCATTTTCTATCCGGACGCAGACGATTTTATACACAAGACAATTAAAAGAAATATGGTTTAATATTGACAAAGAGGTTTAATGACATATTTCTAAGCCATGACCTTTTATTATTTTTGTGAATTTACGGCCATACGACTCAGCTATTTTCTCACGTTGTTCGCCATTTTTCCCGTTTTCTTTTACAATCTTCTCGCAAATGTTGGCATCCCTGTCCTGGTATTATAGTAGATTTTCTTCGTAAATTTTCAACTGGACTGTTTTTGATATTTCTTATCCAAACTATGAGACTTTCCGATTCGAAAAATGGTTTTGCCACGTTTTGATGAGAGCGTGTTGCATTATCTTGCCTAAAAACGGGAAAAATATCAGGGGATGTTCTCGGCAATGGAACAGTAACTGATAAGTACGCTGTAGTATTATATTAGCATATAGTCCAGTGTTAGGGAAAATATGGCGCCAAAGTAGATCCCTATACGTATATGCTATCGGTGAATTAAATTGATTTTTATAAACATTTGGGAAAACACTGAAAAAATAATGGAAAATCATTATTAAAAATGAAAAAAGACAACATTCTCTAATACCAACTGTGAACACCGTCACCATGTTGTAACTGTGTATGGATTTTTTTTATAATTCTAGATACGTATGTAAAACTATCCATACAGTCAGTTAAAAGTCAAAATAAACTCATGCTTGATGTCTGAAAGTATAGCCGGAAGCGTTCGTAGATAGAGGACATACCTAACATTCTATTCATTCATCTCTAGAAAACAAGAAATTATAAGAAGAAAAGAAAAATAACTAAATTGCTTAACCATAGTACATTTAGTCGCTTTTATTGGAAGTTGTATAAAAGAGTGATTGCTACCCAAATACACACACACACACACACACACAGACACACACACACACACAAACACATATATATATATATATATATATATATATATATATATATAGATAGATAGATAGATAGATAGATAGATATCATACATGCGTTATTGAATCCTACATGTGCTTGTAGATTGAACCATATTTTCTATCCAAACAGTTTCTCCTTTCGCACATCTCGCCTCTGGAAAGATATTCCCGATTATTGCCTCCCTGTAACTTAATATATTCAAATATTTAAATCACCATCTCATGTTTTCCTAAATCTTGGACTTTTATTGGCTTTAATCGTCAGTAAATCTTTTAATTTACCTTCAATACCAGTAACTACTTGTAGCTTAGTGATATTGTCTCCTTTCTTGTGGTGAATAAACAAAAAAGAAGAAAAACAAATAAAACAATAGATTATTATCCTCAGTTTCGGAGCACACCATTCTGCTAGGGCAATAGGCCAATCTCTATCGGAGACAACTCATCAAGCTTATTTGAGTTTGATCATTGCTCACAGTCCCCATCTGGGTTTTATGCTGAAACTAGGCGGAGCAGATTAAGTTACACATTCAGGTACTTCGCGAATAATTTACAAATCACCTAAATCAACAAAGATTCAAAGCTAAAACATTCGAGAAATCGGGGAACCGAGTTCGAATTCCAGTTGAATTCCTTGCATTCACTTACACGCAAATACCCTTGGGAAAGGTATTAATCCGTCTCTTCCTTCCAGTTATGGGTTAAATAATAGGACAGATTGGGTTCTATAGCCTTGGTCGGCAACCAGTCTACCGCAGAAAGCAATGGCAACCTACTGCGGGATAATCTTCTGCTCAGTCAGTCATGTCTCTTTCGAGACATGATCGCCCAAGCGTGTATCGCGCATGGCACTTAACTGACTGACATAGATGCATACATATATATGATTTTCACTGATTTTTTTTTATGGTCTATCCAACTTTGCAAATTATTTAAGCAGAAAAGTATTTTTAGACTGTAGGTCTATTTTTCTGGGGATAAAAATGATTAATTACTAACTTAATCATAAGTGAGGGGGTGGAGGTGGATGCATACCATCCCCAAAGGTATTTTCGCGAGTGGAATTGGAAGTCGGCTCTCAGATTTCCAATTCCCTGTCATGATCCATTTCAAAACTCGCACACAAAAGATTACAGCCACTAGTATTCGCAAGATGTCCCGCAACTAGTTACTGACAAAATTTAACATGATAATTATATTTAATATACGTTCGTATCGTCATAAACATCACACATGTATTCATACCCTATGAACCAGGAATGAAAATATATATGCGTAAAGAGAGATGCCCATTAGCAGGCTGAGATATATATGTAGAAAAATGAACTCCGTTACATAGAAAAAAAGTGAATGGGAGAAAACGAGAAAAAGATAAAGAGATGTAAGTGTGAATTATTAAACCGTATGTGATTCAGTGTTGCCAGATATCTGAATCTATCTAGCATATCATTGTAAATAAAGTAGGAAATAAGGTGACGCTCTAGCATAAAATGGTATTTGGTTTGAGATAAGATAAATTTTATAAAGAATTTGCTTTTGCTGCACAATGTATCTAACGTTTTCAACTCAGCGTACTTACACGCTATTCTGCAAGAAACTAGATAGATAGATAGATAGATAGATAGATAGATAGATAGATAGATAGATAGGTAGGTAGGTAGGTAGGTCGATAGATAGGTAGGTAGGAAGATAGATAGATAGATAGATAGATAGATAGGTAGGTAGGTAGGTAGGTAGGTAGGTCGATAGATAGGTAGGTAGATAGATAGATAGATAGATATATAGATAGATAGATAGATAGATAGATAGATAGACGGAGAGAATGTCATGATCGTATATGAGCAGATTTCTGGTGTCAGAATCATTTTTTAGGCTCTGAATTACTAGGATATTTATTTGCAATCGTTATTTTACATTTACTTGGTATTTGTATCAACATCTAGACGGATTGCCCTACTGATGCTGTAAATCGCATTTAGTATTATGATTGATATCGATAAAAACAATGAAACAAATGAGAGATATATTCAGGTAAATGTCATAATATTATATCAAATAAAATTTTCAGGAAAGTTGCTTTAAACCTAAGGATCTATCGACCTAAATGTTAGGAATTTTGTAGCAAAACATACTAAACATCGAACAAAATAGTCATAATGCAATGGGAAAAACTAATACTCCACAATATAGCCAACCTTTCTACCTCTTATATCAGCCTTTCTCATGCTTCGATATTTAATTCTATCTCTCTCTCTCTCTCTCTATATATATATATATATATATATATAATATATACGTGTATTGTCATCTATATCTTTATTTATCTAGTTTATTCACATCTATCTATTTAGATCTATCTATCTATCTATCTATCTATCTATCTATCTATCTATCTATCTATCTATCTGTCAATCTATCTATCTATCTATCAATTTCTGTACACATCTATAAATCTCTCTGTTTATCTAGTTTGCACACATCTATCTATCTATCTATCTATCTATCTATCTATCTATCTATCTATCTATCTAATTTCAATTTCGTTCACATCTATAAATCTCTCTGTTTATCTAGTTTGTACACATCTATCTATCTATCAATTTCTGTTCACATCTATAAATTTCTCTGTTTATCTAGTTTGTACACATCTATCTATCTATCAATTTCTGTTCACATCTATAAATCTCTCTGTTTATCTAGTTTGTACACATCTATCTATCTATCTATCTATCTATCTATCTATCTATCGACTTCATAGTGTAAAACTTTCTTTCGTTCAGTCTGTCTCTATTTATTGATGTCGGATGTGTTAATGCCTGTCTCTTAAATCTCATTCAGCTGCCATCAACCAGTCTAGCCAGTTATCGAACCGTATAAGTTTAATCTATCTTTAAATTGCTGGCTTGTTTAATATATCCCAATCAGTCGATGCACACAAAATGCTAAACTTAATACAGTGGTAATACTATAAGCGGATAGATTTTTATTCGTTGTTTTAGATTTTCAATTACATGTATTTATCTATCTTGAGATAGATAGAAGGATAGACAAAAAATCAAAAGCTTGTGTAACATTATTGTGCATTCATAATTTCTGAGACATATTCTTTATTATTTATATATTCACAAATATTTTTACATATATTTAAAACATATATAACTCAGAAATATGTATTTACGTTTCTATCTAATATATGTATATGTACGTGTGTGTGTGTATCTCTGCATATATACATACACACACAAACACAACCTATATATATATATATATATATATATATATATATAAGCTATGCAGATATTGTACCCCATATATGTATACCAATATTCTACAATTCCGAACATTTTAGTCCAAGTAGCTTTTCCACACTATCTTATCTCTCGTCGTTTCCTATCTGTTCCTCCACCAAATACCCTGTAGCCCTCCCATCCCCTATATATTCCCGATTTTCTCGAATGGCCTTCATTTCTTTTCCACCCCAACTTCTTTTACCCTTCATGCACAATGTCCGCCAATGTTCACAGGTAACACTAAATATTGATCTGCCACCATTATTTTCTGGATGGACCTGTTTAGATCGATAGGCGCTGGCACAAGTCCCACCCGTCTGTCGGCACGAAAAACACGTCAGGTGGGATTTCGCAGCAGATGTAATGGCGACTCTCGGTGGTAGAAGTGGTGTTGGTCGGAGGGGAAGGGTCAAAACTTAAGTGGTAAGAGTACATGAAAAAGATTAGGTATAGTATAGAGAAAGTCATTGAGAGTGAGTGTTAGAGTGAAAGAAAGACAAGAAGAGAAATTTAATGAAGTTTTTATTTGGGAGGGAGAGAAAGACAGTCAGTGAGAAAGAAAAATATAACGAAAGAAAGAAAGAAAGATTAGTGTATATTTGAGAAAAAAGGGAAAGCGAAAGAAAGAAAGAAAGAAAGAAAGAAAGAATTAGAATGAGAGTAAGAGAAAAAAACAATGAAGTTTTATACAAGTAAAAGAAAATGAAATATAAAATCGATAGATAGATAGATAGATAGATAGATAGATAGATAGATAGATAGATTAATTAAAGAACATGTACAAGAGTGTGCCAGAGAGTTAGTCTATTTGGTTAGGGAGAAATATGGAAAGAATGAAAGATACGAGGAGGTGGTGATGGAAGAAGAGAGACAGAGAAAAAACTGCAACAAATAAGAGAAAATATAATGTGAATAAGAAAACTAAAGAAGATAGAAAAAGAGAAGGATGAAAAAAGTGAGAGTGATAGATATATTAAAAATATGGTGAAGATAGTAAGATACACAGAGAGACTGATGACCATGGGCAAATAAGACAAAAGAGAGAGAACAAGAGAGACATATAAGGTAATTCAGGGTAACGGAATGAGAGAGAGAGAGTTGCAAGAATATATCATAAAATTAGTAAAATTTGTTAGAAATGAAATAATGAAACGTTTTTCATATAAAACAAAGCTTATATATGCATGTATATATATATATATATATATATATATGCGTATAAATAAATAGATAGATATGAAATACACCCCCCATATATTATTTGGAGTCACGGGGAATGTGCAGTTACACCTTAAATGCCATTCTTTCCAGATCTATTTAGCCTGAAATGGTAGTACCTGCTAGATCCTTATGAAAATTCCGTGTGTATGTGTTTTCACTTGTGGGTCGGCTATGTAAGTGTGTGCTATGAGTATGGAATATTTACATCAAGTATATAATACACTTCGCCTCCTCGGCCTTACCCTCTCTTTTGAGTCAATGTAGTGGTTCCACTGCTAAGAATGTTGGGTCACTATGTCGGGCTGGGATGTTTTTCTCGCCTGAAACCATCCTGCATATATACAAATCAACTATTCGTCCGTGCATGGAGTACTGCTGCCATATATGGTTAGGTGACCCCGCTGTTCACTCGGTGTTCTTGATAGGCTCCAAAGGAGAATCAGTAATGTGATAGGTACCGACTTGGCGGCTCGACTACAGCCACTTTCCCTCCGACAGGATGTGGTTTCCCATTGTCTGTTCTATAAATACATCCATGGCTTCTGTTCCAACGAACATAAGTCACTGGTGCCTCCTCAACAGGTGTTTATTCGTGCAACCAGACTGCCAACTGGGCTTCACCAATTCACAGTGAGATCAACCAAATGCAGGTGGCAATTCTACTCCTGCAGCTTCTTTCCTCACATTTCGTGCCTGTGGAACTCGATTCCTTATTCTTGCTTTCCTGAAGGCTACAACCTTCAGGAATTCAAATGCAAGTTCAATACTCATCTCTTAACCACTTGACCCTAATTCTTTCCTCATCACCCTGTACATCCTTTCCTTTCTCTCCACCTCTGCAACTGTCATCACACCTGTGTTCCTTCCCTTCTTTGGCTCCTTCTCAATGGTTTGTACTTCTCTTCACTCTATTCTATCTAGTACTTTAACTCTTATGTAGCCCCCTGCACATCAGTGGCATTACCGCCTTACTCGGGGTGATACCATTAAGAAAAAACAATGTATGTGTATGTACATTGTGGGGACATTTTGCAGCCTGAGCAAAGTTATAATGGGCACACTTACGCCACCAGCCATCGTAGCAGATACGGCAATCTCTGACATCAAAAACCTCGTGTGTGTTTCCCCATGCACTAAACAATGTATTTAAGGCCCCGGAAAGGGCAAACTCAGTAATAATAAAGCGATCATCACAAACACTTAGCGCGTAACAAACTCTGCACATGTATAGACTATATTTTTTTTTTATAGAAAGAGTGTGCTTTGTGTCCTACAAGCAACTGACCACTTTAAATAAATCTAAGCGCATGTTGATCATTAGCTGGATGGCTAATATTTTAACACAAGTGCATGCAGAGCAAAAATCTTATGCATAAGTATAAGATGAAAGGCATCATCCACTGCAGACCATCATTTATCGTTTATGATAAGAGAGTCCGCTATATATATATATATATATATATATATATATATATATAATTATGTTCGTTTTTTAATTAAAATGATATGTACATATATTGGGAGATTGATATTTTTATGTTTCGAGATTATTACATCGACATCAGGCAATATTTGATCATTGGTATGAATATGACTTTCATTTCAATATAAGACAAAATATGCTTGTTATTCATAGATATGGGAAGACAGAATAAATTATAATAGAGATGCACTTTAATTTTGAAACAAAAATTGGGGGGAAATACATTATTTCTTCTTTCAATCTTAAGGGCAAAATATCAGCTAATTTCAAACCCTGTCTAGACTCCATTTCCGTTGATGTATCCATTATTGTTACAATATTTTTCATTAGTTTTCTGTGTCTCAACATTTTCTAAAAGGAACAATGAGAAGATAGAAAACATTTTATATTTCAGATCTAACTTAGATCTTTGAGTAATTATACTATGCATGTATATATATATATATATATATATATATATATATATATATACAAGGAAGTATGGTCATAAAAATACTGTCATAGATATTAAAGAGACTGAATAAGATAGATATAAAAAGACTTTTATAGATAGATAGATAGATAGATAGATAGATATGAACACACAGGTAGATAGATAGATAGATAGATAGATAGATAGATAGATAGATAGATATGAACACACAGGTAGATAGATAGATAGATAGATAGATAGATAGATAGATAGATAGATAGATAGATAGATAGATGAACACACAGATAGATAGATAGATAGATAGATAGATAGATAGATAGATAGATAGGAACACACAGGTAGATAGATAGATAGATAGATAGATAGATAGATAGATAGATAGATAGATATGAACACACAGATAGATAGATAGATAGATAGATAGATAGATAGATAGATAGATAGATAGATAGATAGGGCTATCTAAAGCGAGACTGACAAAAACTTATGAGAATGAGGCGAGTAAATGTAGATAAAAGAAAAGGGTAAGAGGAACTGAAGATTATGGCTAGAAAGACAAAGATTTACAAAGATAACGTAAAAAATGTAAGACAGGGATGTAAATGGTAAGGTCAAGGGAGAGATTGAAGAATAACGCGAGCAATTCTAGAAAGAGAAATGGAGATTATAAAGTGAGAGGTTATGGTTAGAAAGACGGAAGAGAGAAAATTAAATATATCCGCTGGTGGAAGTGAAATGGATCGCCAAAAAGGAGGCGTGGTAGATAGATGAACTAAGAGAGAGGGAGAGAGATATGGAAATATGGAGAAAATTATGAGAAAGAAGAGATGTTGTGAGAAAATGAGAACAATGTAGTAAGGAAGATTATATGAAGTTAAGATAATTATAGGGATACCAAGACTGAATAAGACAAATGGTATGGGAATAGTATGTCTCGGTGACTAACACAATGTTGGAAAAATTCTGAGAGATGTCAAGATAATGAGATGAGTGAAGTGAAACATACAAAATAGGGATAACTAGATATACGAGGTGAGAGTAAGAGAGTTGTTAATAGATATACATAGAGATAGAGGAAATGCATAGGAAAAATTAGATGGGAGAGAAAATCGAGAGAATTGAAAGTAAAAGTTAGAGGAAATGAGAGAGAGAAAAAGAGATGATAACAATTGATAATGTCGATGGAACAGAGAGAAAGAGAGAGAGAGAGAGACTGATAGAGTTTGATGAGATAGGAAAGGGTTGATGTCAGAAGGTAAAAACAGGAAAAATGTAGAGGGAAATAAAAGAGAATAACGTTCACGATAACGACATGGAAACTGGAAAAGAAGAGAGATGTGTGAAAATGTAGTGAGGGAGAAGAGATTGAAGCAAGAGGTAAATGAAGGCAGAGAAAATGAGAGAGTCGTTTAAATCGACAAAGAAAGGTCCTGGAAAATCTGGGTTAAGAAAACAGACAGTCTAATGTCATTACAATTTTGATAGTATCAGAACAAATTAAATAGAGGAATGCAAAGCAAAATGAGAATCTTATCAAAGAAGACAATCTTAGAAGTTTAAAAGAGAGAGCAGCCTGGAGTTATTGATTTGCACTTGAAGGCACTAGAAGAAAAAAGAATTACACAAAAGAACAAAAAAAAAGCTAATGAGAGTTTTAACAGAAGTGTGGTCAGATTCGAATACACGATGCGAATTCGTCTAAAAAACAATTTTACCAGACTAGCATGCCATATATTCGACTGCACCTGTCTAGCCAGATGGCTTAAAAGTAACAAATTCTGCCAAGAAAAAGACTAGGCCATATCCCGTGAATTCGAATACAACAGTTTTGCCGAATGGGATTAAAATTAAAACATCCTGCTAAAAATGTTTTACCAGACTGACCGCCACGGCATTCAGCTATCGCAATCTTTCCCAATAGGTTAAAAGTAGCAAATTAGGCAACAGAAAAAAAGTTTTGCCTGACTGAACTACACGAAGCGATTTACTTTACAAAATAATTTAAGAGTATTTAAATATAGCGAATTCTGCAACAATAAAATAATATTTAAATGAGTGGGCTTTATGGTGCAAATTAAGGAACAACAAATTTGCCACATTTGTTTAAAAAATTACACAATCCGAAAAAGAGTAAATGTCTACTCGATTAGGCTACATATACTGGATTCGTTTATCAGAGCTTTGCTGAACTAGATTAAAGTCAATATATTCTGTTTAAAAAATACTTACACTTTTCTACATATCGCCAGTTTGAGTACAAATGAATCTTGATTTGTTTAAAAATAGTAAATCCTGAAAAAGGTTTGCTAATCTGTATTTTACCAAAATGTCTGACATGACACGATTACGGTAAAAACAGATTTGCCATATGGGATTGAAATTAGTAAATTAGGAAGAAAAACGTTTTGGACACAAGGTTGCCTGCTGTGAGTTAGACTACAAGTTTGCCAGTCGCGTATAAAATAGAAAATTCTTGTCAAAAATGTTTTAACAAACTGGAACTCATACCGCCAATTTGGATACATCAATTTGCCAGATAGGGTCACAGATAGTGAACACGGTTAATAAGTTTGACATGCTGCCATTTAAGTATTTAGTGGGTTAAAAGGAATTTTTGATTTTATTTTAACGCCTTATCACCCTTTGTGAGTAATTTAAAGGTAAAATATGCTTTAAATCGTAAGTATACTTCTCTTTATTTTAATTGAATAATGTATTAATAATTGGGGACATGCGTTGTTTTGCAATTGATATCGGCTCGGAACCCAAAATCTGAGAGCCGAGTTAGAATTCGAGTTGAATTCGATGCATTTGCGTACGCACCAATATCTTTTAGAAATAGATGAATCTGTTATATCTCCCTCCAGATATAAGTTAAATAGCAGAATAGATTGGGTCTTATAGCCTTGGTTGGCAACCACACTACCGCAGAAATTACGGCAAACTACTGCGGGAAAATATTCTGCACAGTCAGTTGTTTCTTTTTCGAGATATGATCACCCAAGCGTACATCACGTATGGCATTAACTTACTGAATGTATCAACACACTTTGAAAATGTCATAGATTTTTCTAATTCTGCTATGATTAGGGGGAATCCTTCTTATCGCAAAGACATTTGTGCGTAAGTAAATATAACGAAACAGACTAGAATTCGAATTTGGCTCTCCATATTGGGGAAAAGCGAATCAGGTTAGAGCGTTTCTGTCATATTATTCTACATGCTGCTATTTTGGCTATAACAACATGGCCTTACTGGTCGATAAGTCACGGAATCGGTTTAAATTTATAGCCCGGCGCTAAATCTTAAACCTTCTTATCATGAGGGCATTTTGAAACAACTTACCCAAGTCTCTCCAAATCAACAAACATCAGGCTTATTTTTGGAATTCTTCCTTTGTTCAATGTAAAATTGTCATCGCTTCTTGTAATAACCTATGCTAGTCTATATTATATTTAAAGTAACATTAGACATTTGGAAATAGCGAAAAAATGAAACAACTTTGTACCCAATATTTCAATAGTAAGCAAAGTTTACTTTAGAATTAATTTTTCAAATAAGCATAGCGGATAAAAAATGATTTGTTCATAATAATTTATATTTTTTCTATAATATAATTTAAAATGCGGGAGGGTCTCTTTAAGTGTAAAAAATATGATCTAAAATCCTATGAAATCATCGAGTGTCTTTTCAAATATATTTCCCAAGAACTCAGAAAAATCCCATATAAGAAACTAAAAATAATCGAAGAAATGCTATATTTTATTATTCATTCAGTCAGTTAAGTGCCATACGTGATACATGACTGACTAGGCAGAAGATTATCCCGCAGTAGTTTGCCATTGCTTTCTGCGGTAGACTGGTTGCCAGCCAAGGCTATAGAACCCAGTTTGTTCTGTTATTTAACCCATAACTGGAGGGAAGAGACAGAGTAATACCTTTCCCAAAGATATTTGCGCGTAAGTGAAGGCAAGGATTCAGCTGGAATTCGAACTCGGCTCCCCGATTCCTCGTTTCGAATAAATCTAACTTGGAGCCAAAAGACCACCTAGGTTTCATCTAACGGATCGTCAGGTCAAGTCGGCTTGCCCTGACGATCCGTATATATATATATATATATATATATATATATATATATATATATAATAGGTACTGGTTAGACCAGTAGGTTATTTAAAAAATGTGGACAAGTCACAATAAAACGAACGGAATATGCAGACCCATGCTGTAAGTACGAACCCATTATTACGATGACTGGGGATCACTTCGTAATTGCTAACTCCTGAAGAAGGCCGGAGCGTACAACGGACAAATCATCGTACAAATGACAATAAAGATGAGGACAATATTCCAAATAATGTAAATAGTGTAATTACTACCTCATTTCAGAAATATATACAGACATATATGAAGCTTTTTAATATAATTCAAGAAGACAGACATACCAACGATATATTGTGAAGCATTGTTTCTTTTCTTTTAATTTTCCTTTTTGTAAAATGGAGGTTTTCACTAAATATTGTAATAATAATAAAAATAATAATAACTTGCTGAGTGTTATATCCCGGGAAGGAATAACAGGGAAAAGAAAAGTGTAAAATTAATACTTAACACTGAAGATAGATTAGAAGAGACTTATTACACAACAGTACAATAATCCAATAGACGTACAAGAACAATCAACGTGTAGTAACAGGAGTAACGATCAAGTAGAAAATATCTCCGCCTATGACGCATGCTTCCGTCTAGTGACGTATGCCCCGAGTCACACTCTTTTATAGACTAGACCATATCCATTACGGTGTAGGATAGGATGTTACTCTACAACACTGAGAACGAGTGATGGCTTTGAATGGAAGCAGGCCAGCTGAATGAATCCGATCAAAACCAAGAGAGACAAATCAAATTAAGAAAACCAATGTTGGATGTGTGTGCAAACTGATGAAACAAATAAGTACATACTCAGTGAATGACACAAGTTAGTATAGAAAGAGATTAAGTGAAGCATTGATAGTAGAATCCATAGAACATAAAAGTATGATGTAAATATTAAGAAAACCGACTAAAATATGGTAAAAAAAGACTCCCAAGATTTTATAAGATTTCTCCGTCCAGAGAGATAAAGTCAGTGAAACTCGAAAAACCAACGGCATTGTTATAGACACTGAAACTTGTAAGCGTCAAATTATCGATTTTGGATTTCTATATGATACAAGAATGAACGACAAAGAAATTGTACAGCTTGAAAAAGACGAGGATCTGAATAGGGAGTTGAAAAAATGGATTGTTAAAATAATTACTGTCGTAATTTGGCGAATTTGAACATCATCTAGAAACTTGAAAAAGCGCATCAGGTAAATTTGAGTTGACACTAAATATGTAGACATCCAGAAATAGTGCCACCGTTTACGATGCGAGAATAACCTGAAATAATTTTGAGATGCGAGGAGCCTTGTTGACACTTTGGTTCAAGAAGAAAATATAATTTGAGATGACTATTTCTGTGTGCGCCACTAGCATAATAATATTAATAATAATAACGGTTATAATAATAACAATAAAAGAAGACAGTATTATTTTTATTAGTAGTAGAATAACAATAATAATGATAAATAATTATTTCGGATATCCACATATATTATGGCACGCTCGTACGCGTTTCTCACAATTGTGTGTCATGCTTAATTGAACGTTTGGTTTTTCTTTTCTTTAACTTGTCAGAAATTTCTCTGGTTGTTGAATTTTAGTTTCTCTCTTTCTTTTTCTTCTTCGGCCGTTCGATTCTATCTTTCTTTTTCTGCTTTCACAGTCCACGGGTCATATACGGGCTAGTTAGTTGGTTACCACCCCTATCCGCTTGCAACTTCGTTTCCGCCAAAAAGTTGAGAAAATTGTATTTTTACCTTACTAGCAGAAACCATGTGTTAGGTTGGGAACTCAACATTTTTAATAATATTCTTAAAAGTAAGCCCTTTTTGTTTGAATATCCTGTAGTATGTATCGTTTAAATTTGTTTTTGTTGTGTGTCATGCTTAATTGAACGTTTGGTTTTCTTTTCTTTAACTTCTTAGAAATGTCTCTGGTTGTTGGACATTAACTAAATTAAAACTTAGTAATTCTCTACCCAATTTTTAATTGAAGTAGAGAGGTCAAACCATCGCCTGGTTCACACTCCACTCACCTCTAGTGAACAGATGTAGAGGCTCATCCATTGTTTCTTTTTTAGGAAGTGGTTTCCGGTTTTCTCTTATCTCCACTCAGACCTCAGTGTTGGTGCTACTGTGATTTTCCTGTTGTGTGTGTGGTTGGTGGCAAAGACTCTTCATTGTGAGGATACCGTGTTGGCAGTTTTCTGTTTGCTGCTCCCAACTGGTAGTTAGGAGCCTTAACTCTTGAGGCTGCTCTTATCAACAAGTGCATAATATGGGGTTGTTGTAGTGTCATGTCGCGCATTGATAGTTGTCCCTGCAAGCGCTTTCGGTGGGCAACCCTGAGTCCACACTTGCTGCAGCCCGTGCCAGATTCTCTTCCAGTGCATATCGTGGCTAATGACCGCCTGCCTCCTCTCCACAAGGCCCCTCCTTACCAACAAACCTTCATATAATTATACAAATCACAAAATATTCAAAGTCAGTCAAACTCAAATAACAAAACGCTCTTAACATTTCTTTTACTAACATCCGGAGATTTCGTACTAACTTTTGTAGTGTAGAATCATTCATCCAGGAAAAGTCTCCTGACATACTAGCACTCTGTGAGACTAATCTAAACCCCACAATTCCCTCTTCTGACTTCTCGATCCCTGGCTATCTTCCTCTCCTAAGGAAGGAGTCCACTCTAAATATGCATGGGCTGGAGTTCTACGTTAGTGAACACCTCCCTATAGCGAGGGTGACATCTCTCGTATCCCCTGACCACCAATATGTATGTTTCCGTCTGTCACTTCTCAGTTCGGTTAGCTATCTTTTCTTTCTTTACCGTTCCTCCTCCTCTCCCGAATGCCCTCTTCTAGACAGCATTTCTTACAATATAGATAAGGCTACTCATGCTGATTGGCTTAAAGACTATGTTACTGATTCAGCTGGCATCCATGCCCTGAATATTGCCATTTTTCAATCCCTTACGCAAGTGGTGGATTTTCCCACACGCTTTCCCAGTGCTCCCTCAGGAGACGCCTCTCTCTAGATCTATGATTTACCTCTATACCTGCATTTCTGCTTCCTGTGTTTCTACATGCTTGAAATCTTCTTCTGTGGTTCCTTTATTTAAGAACTCGAGGAAACCCTCGGACCCATCCAGCTATCGCCCTATCAGCCTTCTACTAATTTTCGGAAACGTGTTCCAGGTCATTATTAATGCTGAAATATTTCAATATTTTACTGCCCATAAACTATTCTCAGAAAGGCAGTACGGCTTTTGCTTCGCCAGGTCCACGGACGACATGCTAACGACCATCACGGAGTACATGTACTAGGCCCTTGAGAATTACAGCGAGGGTCGTGCTGTTGCCCTGGACATCTCCAAGGCTTTTGACAGGGTTTGGCACGTTGGTCTTCTACGCAAGCTACGGGTTTATGGTATCACCGGACACTTGCTTGATCTGATTAAATCTTTCCTATCTAACCGCATAATAAAGGTCGTCTCGAATGGGCATGCGCCAACATCCTACTGTACAAACGCTAGTGTCCCTCAGGACTCTACCATAGAGCCTACAATCTTCATTATTTTCATAAATGATCTCCCAGACGTGATCAAGTCCCAAGTATGCATCTACGCAGATGCCATCTCAATTTACTCCCGATAAGTAAGACATCCGGCGAGGCGGACAAACGTAATCTCGCTGTTGATATTGAGAGGGATCTAAATTCTGTGGCGGAATGCGGTAAGAAGTGGCTTATAAATTCTATTGCGTCTAGGACAAAGCTGCTGTCTGTCAATCATCACAGGCATCCACTCCTGCCTCCCATAAGCATTGACCAAGCGATTCTACCTGAGAGGAATACACTGCGCCTCCTCGGCTTTACTCTCTTTTTCTATCTCAAGTAGAACTATTACATTGAGTCAATAGCTAAATCTACTGCTAGGAAGGTTCGGTCACTGTGTGTCGGTCTAGGATGTTTTTTTCTCATGGATCCATCTTGCATATATACAAATCAACCATCCGTCCTTGCATGAAATACTGCTGTCCTATATGGTCAGGCTCACCCGCTGTTTATCTCAGTGTTCTTGACAGGCTCCAAAAAAGAATCAGTAATATGATAGGTACAGACTTGGCTGATCGAACCCAGCCACTTTCTCACCGACGGAATGTGGATTTCCTCTGTCTGTTCTATAAATATTTTCATGGCTTCTGCTCCAAAGAACTTAAGTCACCGGTGACACTGCCACAGGAGTTTACTCGTGCAAGCAGACAGGCAACTGGGTCCCATCCATTCAAAGTTAGATCAAACAAATGCAGACGACAATTCTACTCTAACAGCCTCTTTTCTCGCACTTCCCGCTTGTGGAACTCGCTTACTTATTCTTGCTTTCTTGGCGGCCAGAACCTCTAGGAATTTAAATGCAATGTCAATACCCGTCACTTAACCACTTGACACTAGTTTTTTCTACATCACTCTGTATATTCTTTCCTTTCTCTCTACCTTTCACCTGTATTCCCACCCTTCTCTTACTCCTTTCTTACTTGTTCGTCTTTCTCTTTACTCACCAAATTGGAAATGCACACACACACACACACACACACACACACACACACACACACACACACACACACACACAAACACAAACACACACACACATATAGGTATGTATGTGTATGTATTTGATATATGTATAATCTAGCTCATTTCATAAAGTTTCATTTTTAAATAGACAAAATAAAATAATTAAGAACAAACAAAGAAATAAATATATATATATAAATCAAAATAAAATAAAATACACGAAATATACGCACATAAGCACACACATAAACAAGCAAACCTGACACACTCACGCACATGCACACACGAGAATGCACGAATTAAGGCAAATAGATAAAACACTAGTCATGAAACAAAGCAAAACCCTCTTCCACTTTGGCAAAAATCAAACTAACGATCAAGACTACGCATACTTAGATAAACCACATATCAAAGTAGGCTGATAATATATACCATAAACACACACACATACATGCTCAAACACACTTACACACACACACTCACTTCAATTAATGACAGCAGCAGCAGCCAGGAATAACAATTCGTTGAAAGACACGGACTCGTACACAAGCTCTTCTACCATTCTGAAGATGAGATTTTCATCTCGAAATATTAATGTATAATAGATAAGTAATACCCAACAACTTCTTTACCTTCTTTTATTTTACGAAACGCATTGTGACAGCTTTCAAGACCTAAACATACACTTTTTTTTGTTTCTATTCTATTTGGTATGGTTCCATTTTACTTTTACAATGATGTTCTGTCTGTACAAGGCCCAGAAGCCACTCTAAATTCGAGGTTATAAAGTACGGGGAGCAGTTTATATTGATATATATTATATATTAATTAATTACAGTTTAAAAGTGTGAGTATTTAAATTGTCCTCAAAATTAGTTGTATTGCACAAAGATAATGTTATAAGAGTATATTATAATATATGGTCAAAAATGAGACAAATGTTTTCGATTTTTATTAGGAAATATTTTATCATAAAAAGAGAAAATCATATTATGATTAATTTTGCTCTCTATAAAATGTTTTCATTTAGCCTTGATTACTGCAGCACAATTTTTTGACATTCGTTGCTAAGTTTCACAAAGCATAAGACTAAAAATCAATTCCATTCTTTTTTCAGTGACTCAATAATGTGTTTTCCATTTTTATTCTTTTGTCAAAATCATCCCGTGCTAATTCCTCTGGTCGCTTCAAATCACTGAGCTGTAGGGTATATCTATCCTAAAGGAATTATACAAATCTTCATTTAAAAAATAACAAAGATATATATATATATATATATATATATATATATATATATATAAATGACAGTCAGTTGATTAACGGACTCTGCATATCCCTGACATGCAATGTGCGATAGACAACCTGTTTGAATTACACAGAAATGAAAACAACACTGATATGACATTTTGACAGATATATGTACTAATATTAAATAACAATATCTTGAAATAATAAAGATTAAATTAAGTTAATAAAATTACCTTACAAATATCTTCAGAGTACTTCAGAATTTTTTGCAATTTTTGCGGACGGTATGCTTGTATCAATTGGTAATTGCTGCAATAATCCTTGCTTTCACTTCAATGTTTGTGTTACAAGACGTTTTATTGCGGTCACGCACAACTGCCGCTTTACACATATATTAATCAAGGGGTTCGCCGTCTGGAGAGTTAGATGACCTACTGTTAGTAGGGATGTGGTCGCATAAATTGTCTGACAGGCCTAACTGGGTACACAAAGAATTAAATTTTTCGGAGTTTCCGTACCTTTGTAATCATCATTAGACTCATCCAGCTCATTTGAAATCATCGGCACTATCATCAGATTGTTACACCAAAACTCTGAGACTTTTATTTTAGAATTTCCTGAGTGAATGCACAATAGCTTGATGTTTCCACCTTTCTGGGATTGTGATTTGCGTCACGGTGCTCTTTTTCACAGAGACGGTGCCATCGTTACGTTACCATAGCGTTCAATTGATAAAATCGGAAAAAGTACGTATGTCGTAAAATTACTCATCGCACAATATATATATAATCGTGTAGAATAGATTCAAATATGTATTTACTTTTAAACTTAATTTTATTCAGATTTACATTATACGACCACAGGTTCTTGAATCGTGTTTTCTTGGGCTTTCTTCAGTTTTCCGTTGATCAAATAATATACATATCATTTTGTTGATCATATTATTTCATCTACTAGGAAAGTTTAGAGTTATAATCCCTTTGCATTGCTCTCACAGTTTATCTGACTCTGCATATATCAGGAATAAAAAAAAATTCAACTTTCTTGTATTTGCATCAACACTGTAATTATTAACGATATTGTCTAGTGTTTAAAATTTCTTTGTGAAAATTTAAAATAAATTTCTGGTGATCTGCATTTGATAAAAGGCTTAAATTTCGTAAAGTTATACTTTTCTTTTTACAAGGAATATGTGAGCAAACGTAAAATCTACTTTGAACACAACTATCACATTTACAAATGTTCACGCACAATGGTGAATACACTGCTGTCTGATATGTTCATTTCCTCTGCTATCTCACGCAACTTCAACTTACGATCGGTCAAAACGTGTTTGAAGGTGTTTTAGTGTTTTCCGAGAAATTTGTATCTGTACGACCACGTTTAATGTCAGCATACCACCTCGTTGTTTCCGACAGAGTAAAATCCAAATAACACTTATCAAACCATTGCTTTGCTTCAACGGTATTTTTCCAATCAGAAACCAATGCTTCGAAATTCAGATTTATCCATTGTGTTGAAAATCTCTAACAGCAGCTTTACTTAATTAACTGTCATTTGTAGCCTAATAATTCGATCAGGCCCAAATTTTGTCACGTGCCATTTGAAGAGTAGTATTTAGAAATATCATATGCATTTATTATTTGTGGCGGTATCTATTTGTCAATCTCTGTATCATCGAAGAATGTTGTTTGGTTGTATATAAATACATAAATACACGAAGGAATACTGAAAACCCAATTGCTTGATGATCGTCTAAGCGTTGAACGTGTTGTTTCAAGCTTTTAACAGCCTGCATTTTCCTCTATTAAAATATTAGGAACATGACAGAGCAAGAACAATTGAAAGAAAATGACATGTATTGATTGTATTTAATGTAAAAGCAGAAACGGCAAACATCGAATGACATAAAAAACTGTGCAAATAAATGGCAATTTTACCAGGTCTAC
The DNA here is from genome assembly GCA_037127315.1 of Ascarosepion bandense. Classification (NCBI taxonomy): domain Eukaryota; kingdom Metazoa; phylum Mollusca; class Cephalopoda; order Sepiida; family Sepiidae; genus Ascarosepion; species Ascarosepion bandense. Next base: position 669,305 of record JBBBDQ010000473.1, on the reverse strand, counting down.
AACTGACGTGATAACGACTTTCACTGTATATACACACCAGGTACTTGATAAGAACGGCGAAGTTCAAACTGCTGTATTTGACATCTTGATACCATTTGGCATGTTTTTGCATACTAGAATTCCTTGCAAGCGACTAAACTAGGGTATTTTCGGACGATTAATCTAATCGTTCCTCTCAAATTTTGAAATGAAGATTGTTACGAATAAAGATGATACGAGTAAAGATTTATTTTGTTGACTGCTTAGTGGTGGTCTTCAACTTTCTTCTCCTGAATTTTTTTCATTCTGTTTCACATCCACAAACCCTTATGTCTTAGAAGCATTATCGCCTTGCTTGGCGTTAAATGATAAAAGAAAAATGTCCTAATGTGTTTCATATATATTGATTAATATTCGACATAATTTATTATTATTATTTCGATTCTTGATAGAGTCGCACAACCAATCAATATGGATAGAGAAAACTGTCATAGATAGAGATATATAGAAAATGTTTGATAGATAGATAGATAGATAGATAGATAGATAGATAGATAGATAGATGTAAATTGCTTTGTATTTATTTGCTTGCATGAGTGAATCGAACGAATGTATCAAAGAATAGGAATAGCACACAATATAAAAAGGTTTTAAATAATTGAATGTTGTGCCAGTGAAATCTATGAACGCACTCAACGAAATGTGTTTGTGTCTACACATACACAGATGTTGAGAGGCAAAGGAAAATAAACTAACAGTATCATAGTAACACGGAGTGCGCGATCGATAAATATATAAGGGCAAAGAAGCAAGAAGAATCAACTAAAGATACAAATGATAATGGAAGCCCATATAGGCGAAAGAACGAGATCTTTCGCCTCATCTAAAACTAATAAACACACATGAGAGACATAAGATTGATATGATAAAGTGATATTTGCTGAATTAAATATTCATGTTTAATTAGGTACACTAATAATATAATATCAAGACTGTGAATGTCTTCACAGTATTTCTCATAATATATATATATATATATATATATATATATATATATATATATATATTTCTGTATAACCCTAATTTATTAAACAAAAGAAATGAATTAATGACCGCATGTAAACATAAAAAAAATATCTGTTTTGCTTAAATGCTTAGAACCTAACTAATCCAACACTTATATTTCTTTTTTTTACTTTTCTGTATGTATTTATATTTTACTTTAATAAATTGTACTATTTATTATTTTGCTTTTATTTTTTTACTATTATTATCTTATATATATGCATATATATGTATATATATATATACATATATATATATATATATAAATGCTTACATATCTATTTATATTTTCTTCTCTCTTTTGTAATTACTTCTACATTTTATTTATGCCTACGTCAATAAAAAAAAAATAAAAATAAAATAAATTAATTAAAATAAATTAAAACTAACTTTACTCTCTTCTCGTTAAATGATTGCCATATATGTATATATATATATATATATATATATATATATATGTGTGTGTGTGTGTGTGTGTGTAACCATTCTTAGTCTTGGAATATAACTGAGTACACTTATATATACATACATATATATATATATATATATATAGTGACGTAATTTAATTAATAGACGTATTATAATTGTGTACATATGTATAGTATATTATTAAGGTGTTTATATAACAGTACTCAATGTATGAACGAAGCTATGTATTACTAAATATACATATCCGACGTCTTTCTCTCTTTTTCTCTCTCTCTATCTCTCTCTCTATCTCTCTCTCTCTCTCTCTATATATATATATATATATACTGTTATAGCAAATCGCCTGCTTAAATTAATTGTGAAAAAAATTAAATAATAACTAATTATATATATATATATATATGTGTGTGTGTGTGTGTGTGTGTGTTTGTTGGATAGCATGAAATATGATGTTGCCACTAGATATCTTCTTTAATATTTATTGCGTCAAGTCACTAGAACTAACCAACTTTAGTTTGACCTTTCGGACTTAGAGCTCAGTCAATATATCCGTTGGCTAGCTCTACTGACGTTAGGCAAAGTAGTCTGAGTTAAATACCATATTACAGCAGTAGTGTTCAAGTAACTTAGAGAATCCGGTTAGTGGTAGATAACTCATGATTACCAGAATAGGCCTACCATGAGGAATGAGAATGATATACCACAGTGATCGTAATAAAGAGTTCGGTTCAAAATTCCTAGCACCTGAAGAACGTCGGAGCAAACATCAGCAAAACTTTGTACAAAATGCAACAAAGATAAAGTCAAATGTCCGAAATAATGTAAATATTGTAAATACTAACTCATCTCAGAAATATCGAGTAATAGTTTATTTTGTGTGTCAATCCTGTTGATATTAATCATAATGGCATGAAACATTCTCATAGCAGCAATAATTTACTTTCTGTTGCGACATTTATTTTATTACTAATACCATAAACTTCGAGATGAATACGTTCTTATTATCACTACAAGATCTACTTTATATTATTAATCCAAACATCAATTCCTTTCAGGTATTTTTACTGGCGTCGTATAAAATACCACTTTCAGTTAAACTTTTAATTTAATGATGAGACTATACATCAAAATATAAGATGATATTGAACAATTTCAAAAAAAGATTGGCTTTCTCCGCACATCGAAGTATTTGATTAATAAGCAGTATCAATACTTTTGTCGAAGTTGCTACACAGAAAGAGGGTTTTATTGTATAGGTGCGTGTCTGAATAAAAGGATACTGTCGGCGGTAGCCGCCATTCTTATTTCTTAATCAAACAGTGATTGCTTACACGCATGCGCTGCGGAATACTCCTTGAACTTGAAGACTCGTGCCAATTCGAATTTCAGACCGCATAAAACTATATAAATTTTCTAAGTAGAGACAACACACAGACACACACACATACACATATATATATATATATATATATATATATATATATATATATATATATATATATATGTGTGTGTGTGTGTGTGTGTGTGTGTGTTTATATATATATATATATATATATATATAGTGGGATAGAAGAAGTGGAACAGGGAAAACGTATTAATCGATATGAGGCCCATTACATTTTTTATCGTATTAGGGCGGTATTTACTACGCGATAAGTTGGTCGTATTGCTTATCGATCGACTATAAAAGTCGTTTTTTGTCCTATTTGGCAGAATAAAAGAAGTTTACAAGTGAATAAATTAAAAGTGATAAAAGTGCAAAATGTGAAGAGGTGGTGGCGTAAGAGGAGGCAGGAAATGGGATGTAAATATATTGAAAAGAACTAGCAACGAATATGTAAGATCGAATTTAAGGCCGAAGAAGCAGGCGATCAAAACGAGAAGCTGAAAATCACGAGGAGATTAAAAGGGAATAACGATATAATAGATTATATCGACATAGTGTATTTAGGATTATAGATATATAGTTTGTAAATATAGATTCGGTATTGAAGCATCTAAGGGTTTAATAATGGAGAGGATGAACGAAAATATCAAAAAACGGAAGACGGCGTGGAAAAAGAAAAGATACGAAAGCAAGAAAACATCAAAGAAGAAGAAGAAGAAGAAGAAGAAGAAGAAGAAGAAGAAGAAGAAGAAGAAGAAGAAGAAGAAGTAATCAGACGACCACTTTCCTCCTCTGGCGCTCTTTATCAAAACAAATAATAGGATGTAATTTGTAACAAGTATACTAAGAAAAAAATGTTATTGGGTTTCCACAATTTTTTATTATAGGAATGCTTATAAATATTAATATATGTAAAATAACTAGTTTATTTCATTCAATTAGTCACCGAGTTGATAAATGACTGTTCTTCAAAATACCTTTCAAATTATTATCCCATCTTTAAACAAAAAAATCTTATTGATTTGTTAAACATTTCAAATGCTTCAAATTATTTCTTTCTTATAGGAGAAATTTTTATTACGTAGGAAAAGCTAAAAATGCTTACATAAGTAATAATCAATACCAACAATATCAAGTGAATAAGTAGGGTGTGTCAGCATTTATTAATTTAGGCAATACTGATTTTGGACAGTTTATTGAGCCTTGTGTTGTCGTACAACAAAATTGTGCCATTATTATTTACAAGTCTGTGATTTTTCCTTTTCAATTTTCCCTGCATACTCTCAACATCTCCACAATATGTGGTTGCTGTCATTGTTTTCCCTTGGTGAAATAACGAATAGTCCCTTTGAAAGACCACCATACAGTAATTATTAACTTTTTATGTGTAAAGGATGTTTTGGGCATTCTTTTGATAATTCACTCGTAGCTAACCACTAACAATATCCATTTCTCAATCTATGTAAGGACTCGATGCAAAAAATGGTACTATTTCCCAGTTTGTTCACATACAGTAAGATTACAAGACATTGTTTCATTGCAATCATTTTCCTTAGGCTTATGGCTAATAATATACTGAAAACATTATCTGGAAAGAAAAAATTCATGAACTAGTCAAAAATTTGTTATATACTACGGAGGTTATTTTGCTGGCGAGCGTATCAACAACCAACCAAAAAATGTGTAATTTCATATGTGGCTAATTTTCTAAGGTAGGCACACAAATGAGATTTTAACTGAAATTTCGTCACCAATATAACTAGTGAGATGGCAAATACGATATATGATCTTAGCTAGACAAATATTTCTTCAATTAATAAAAACCCAACAATACTACTTAAATATTTTATTTTTTATTCTCGATAGTGTTTACGCCGGCGGGTGAAGAGACTCCCATTTTTCTACTAATTCACTAGTCACCAATATATTTTTACAAGATTCTTCATGACATATTCCTAAAATGCATATATTTCACAATGAAATAATGATATTACGATCAGAGCTAATAATAATAATAATAATAATAATAAGAAGAAGAAGAAGAAGAAGAAGAAGAAGAAGACGAAAGTAAGAAAGAATAAAGAAAGAAAGAAAGAAAAAAGAACAATTGAAGCAAATAGGCCGGACATTATTGTTAAAACACACAGAAGAAAAAACTTGTCTATTAATTGATATGGCTTGTCCAGCGGATTGTAACATAACAACCAGAATAAACATATAGAATAAATGTGGAAATTGAAAACAAGAGTCGTGTCAGTGATAGTAGGTGCACTTGAAAGGATGAAAAATGGAACAAACCAACACAGTGAAAGAATCCCTGGAAACTCCAGCTTAAGAGATATACAAAAAAAATGTCTTATTAAGTACAGCCCACACACTAAAGAGGACTTTGTTTATGTAACGCTAGGGATGATGGGGAAGATAGTAAAAACATGAAATGGAGCTATAACAACACGTAACGAAACGCCTTAAATCTTCCCGCAGAATTGGTTGGTAGTGCGACCTAAGAAGAATTTTTTTTTTTAATCATTTCACCCCGAGCAAGGCGGAACCGCCACTGATGTGCAGGGGGCTACATAAATGTAAAAAGATTAATTAGAAAAGAGTGAGGAGTACAAACTAGTTAGAAAGGAACAATAGAAAGCTGAGAAAGCAGGTGCGATGACAGATACATAGGTGAAGAGAAAGGGAAGGTTATGCAGGGGAGGGGAGAGAGCTAGAGGCCAGTGGTTAGTAGATGAGTATTGACTTTGCATTTAAATTTCTGGAGGTTGTAGCCGTCAGGAAATCAAGAATACGGGAGTGAGTTCCACAGGCGGGAAGTGCGAGAGACGAAGCTGCAGGAGTAGAATTGTCGTCTGCATTTGGCTAACCTGACTGTGAATGGGTGGGACCCAGTTGCCAGTCTGGTTGCACGAGTAAACACCTGTTGAGGAGAATAAATTATGATGAAAAATGACATAATAATAATAAATGCAGATTGTATGATAAATATATATAAATATGATAAATATGATAAATATCCTGCTACCATCCTGCAGAACGGCGGACGCCATTAACACCCATTTAATATGGGAATACGGAATGACAGAGTGGATTAGTACCTATTTTTACGGAAAGGAAACTGCAAGATACTGGCATGTACACCATCCAGACCAAGTTATAGACATTGAACCTGTAACAGTTTTACGGGACTTTAAAATACACCCATACAGAAAATAAAACTTAATTGCTCATCATAAATATCACAAAAATATATATGACTTCCTATTGACATATATCAGTGTAGATTCTAATGTATCTTTAAAAATCTTCAAAGTACTAGACACTTAAAACGAAAATCTTAAACTGTGGACATAAAAAATTACAGTTGTAGTTAAAGACTTTTTTGATCAGCAAAGGTCCTAATAGACTCATTGAAAAGATCCCTGTCAGCCAAAGATTAAAGAAATAAGAAAATCCGAATTACAGCTCACAATTTTAGAAGGTCTGTATTTATATAAAATATTTGTGATTATTTTTTCAAAAGATATGTTCACTGAAAAAAAAAGCGAGAAACCGTGAACATTTCATTAAGTGTAATTTATTGTTGTTATTATTATTATTACTTGCTTTTCGTATGATATATGAAGTGTTCCTAATGGTATTTGCATCGGTACACGTGTTTTGAATTTAAAGTTTACTCTCTTTATTAGAATATACTTGTGACTTTACATATCAGAGATCCATATATATCTATATATATATAAGTCATCCACATACAAGCCCGTTTCGCTGTATCACAGCTCATCAGTGTGGCTAGACATATCCACTTGCTTCTGGCCGGGATCGAAACTCGACCGATTTGGTGTCAGTCGGAGTCTCTACTACCTAAGCCATGGGGTAAGAGAAGGGATCTTTTAACGTCTTGTATGTAAGCAGTGTATACAGACGCCAGTCACCAAGAGAACTCAATTCATTTCTTAAGAGTCACGCATTATAGCCGAAGTGGAAAGTGTTTTTAAAATTTTCTTCTCCAGAGTGCTCAGTCGTAATGAGAGCATAATATATTAGTTATCCACATACAAGCCCGTTTCGCTGTATCACAGCTCATCAGTGTGGCTAGACATATCCACTTGCTTCTGGCCGGGATCGAAACTCGACCGATTTATATGAAACATTTCCTTTCATCGTACGACTAGAACATATATTTGCAACCTTTTAAAAATCATCCCTACATTTATATTTTAATCTACACGACTAATAGATATACTTTTTAATGAATTCTAAAAAAAGAAATTTTCTTTCTGTGCACAAGAAGCGAACGTTGATGTATACCGTCTATACATTCCCAGTAAAGAAAAAGGAAGAGGTATTAATTAGTTAGGATTGTCATACAAGACAACAACTATTGGCTTATTAATATACATAGAAACAGCAAAGTATTAGATGATAAAGTTAGGCAAATAACATATAAACAGAAAGAAAAATATTTAATAATATAAGATGGCAGTAAATGTAAACAAGATTTATTTTCAGTAGAAAAACAAAACAGGATCCAAGAACCAACTGTTGCAGCAAAAATATGAAAAGGAAAGCCAAAGATAAAGCTCTTGAGCCAAAGAAATAACGCAAGCAAGATAAACCTCTGTATGGCCAACATCCAAAACGTTTAAACCCAATGTTAATAAAGTTAATAAATGTTACGAGCATCTGGATTAAGGTCTGTAACTGAAGGATTTAATCTTGCAGCGCAAGAACATAGTCTTTTTACAAGGAACAAATATAATACATGATAAAGTAGATTCGAAATGCAGGTTCTGTAACAAATACCAGGAGAAAATACACCTTCTAATCTTAAGATGTTCTGTACTTGCCCCAAATATATAAAAATTCATCACGATATAATGGGGCAATATTTACACAAGACAATGTGAAAACACTTTGAAGAATATGTAAACAAACGCTGGTATGAACATTACTCCACACTGGTTGCATAAATAGAAGGATACCACCATTCTATGGTATTACACAATTTAACAAGAAATAAAAATTGTAGAAAATAGGCCGGACATTATTGTCAAAAACCAAAAAAGAAAAATTGCCTACTAATTGATATGGCTTGATTAGCGGATAATATCATAGCAACCAAAGTATTTGAAAAACTGTCAAAATATAAAGGCCTAGTAATTAAAATAAAAGAAATGTGAAAATTGAAATAAACAATAGTACCAGTGTTAATAGTTGCACTTGGAATGATAAAAAATGCAACAAAGATTGAAATAATCCCTGGAAGCCCCAGTTTAAGTGACATATACAAAAGTTTTCTTGTTAAGTACAAAAGAGAACTTCGTCTATGTAACACTAGTGATGTTATGAAGGATAAAAAAACATAAAATGTAGCCATAACAGCACACCACGACCTGCCTTAGGTGTTTCCGAAAACTTATAAATGTTACTATTTTATATATATATATATATATATATATATATATATATATATATATATATATATATATATAAAACACTTGCTATGATCGTACAACTAGTATAAATGGTTGATTGTTTTTGCTTTTTAAACAAATCCTACATTACATTTAAATCTACACTGTTTGTAGATATACTGGCCTAATTGTAAGCGGAAATTGTTGGTGCTTATTGAAGACATTAGAGAAAAGAATAACTTTTCTTGCTGTCTACTACTCCACGCAGCTTTTAGTACATTGGAAGATCAAGTGCTGACTATTATTAGTAGTAACAATAGCTTTTGTTGTATGAGTAGTATTAGTAGTAAAGGTGGAGGAACGAATTCGAAGTTTCAAGTCATATTGCCGATCAGTTGATGAAGGCATTCCAAATTTGGCATTATTTGCTTTTCTTTTCTTTCCTATACTCAATTTTTTTCATTTGTGTCTCTCAGTAAGACGGAGGGGGTGAATAAACTGCCATTTTTATAGTAATTCACCAGTCACCCAAAATAAGAAAATCAGCTTCATCTCAGAAGCATTAAACATTCTTCCTCTTGCATGTAACATGTCTTTTCAGAACGTTAGTGAAATTGGACGCTGAAATTTCTTCTCCATTGCAGGTCTTCATAAATTTTTGATTTTTATATATCTCCTACGCCTTACCATTATTTTTTATTTATTAATTCTAATTTAGATACCTCCATAAAATCACTGAAAGAAGAGCAAATATTAATGAAAAGATGCCCCGAAAACTATATGCTAGAAAACTATATGCTATTAAGACAAAAATGTTTCTTGATAATGTTTTAATTATATTTTCAGAGGTTTGGAAAATTTAGTTAAAAATTTTGTTTCACTTGCGTGTGTGGATAGACTAAAAATTAGCATAGAAAATATTAGCGTCTTTTTTGGCGGTGAAAGACACATAGATTTAGAAATCAAATAAATGTCGTATTTTAATGAAAATTTTAACGCGGATGCACCAATGAATAGAATTATTTTGGAAATATGTAAAAGAAACATAATTCTTTATTTTAAATACTATATTATTTAAAAGCAGAAATCCTTGGAGAAAGTAAATCATAATATTCTTTCAAAAATCGGATCCTATCTTACTGAATATTTATCTGAATATTAAAGCACAATAAGAAATTAAAACATTATTTAATAAGACCAAACTATTATTAACTTTAATGAATAAAATATATAAAGGACACTAATGTTTTAAAAAATGAGGAGAAATGAGTTTTTACATGATTTGATTTCATCTTTGAAAACAGAATATATTCTTAATCAGAATAATTTATCAAATGATTGAAATTTTGAATAGTGTAAATGTTATGCAATATTTTCATTGAGTAAAACTATATTTAATAGTAAATCAAAATGCTTATTACAATCTGAGGTATTGTATCATTTTAAAAATCATTTTGAATTTTATTTTTTGTATATGTGTAAAAGAGCGAATTTTAGTAGATACAGATGTTCATTCAGAACATTAACAGAAAATAAGAGTTTATAATTATAGCAGGGGTCGGCAAATCATTCGAGACAGCGGGCAGGATCGTGATATAATGACGGGACGCGAGCCGGATGAAGTCCATTAATGAAAAATTAAGGAAAATTACATATGCAGAACTCTGTTAACTTAAATATTTAAAACCATAATGAAAATAATAATTGAGAAATCAAAAAAAAAAAAAAAAGAAAATCTAAAATTAAAAAGCACCTAAGAAAAACTACTTTTCCTCAAGGAATGTCAAAACACTTCAAAGTGAAAGAAATTAACCGAAACTTTGATAAGAGGAGGGGTATGATAAAATAAGAACATGGCCCATTGAAAGATTCCAGCAGCTTAAATTGGGTAGGTGGCAGGGACAAGCGATGGTGGGGTCACTGTTAGAGGAATGAAATAGAAATCTGACTGAGACAACATTGTCTATTTGAATGTGTCCCTGCCTAGTCTTTGTCTCCGATCGGTCGGTCAAATCGCCTCTCATTTTTTGTTTTATGTTTATTATTTATTTTTCACGCAGAACTGGAAGTGATTGAGTTTTGATTGTGTTTTTAAAGTCATAGTATTTCGATTCGATTGGGTTGATCAGATAAAGATAAAAGCAGGCTTTTTGTTGAATTCAAAAGCCTCGTCTCTCATGTTAAAAAAAGAGACATTGGTAACCAGGCCTGTCAAAATCCCTTTGCGGGCCGGATCCGGCCTGCGGGCCATTGTTTCGCTACCCTTGAACTAGATATTTTAAGTCAAATTATTTCAAACTCAATAGGAAAACAGATTACAGATATTATCTTAATTTTTTAAGATTACTGTTAACTAAATATTACATAAGAAGTCTTCATTTTTTTTTATTCGTGTTTTTCGAATAAAGTTCTCATAGAACGACAATAGTTAAACATCAGTCTATCATGAAACTGTTTTCACATCAACAGATTAAACAAACACATATCAACATATAAAAAATGAGAATTTGCAATATTTTAAACTTAAAGTAAATAATATTTGGTTCAATTCAGATAACTTATATATTTGATGAACTTAATGTCTATCCAATAAAGTTTCAGAAAAGAATATTTTATATTTGGAAGACTTTTAAAAAATGAATTATATTCTGATGACTGACGGCGTGAAATCAAAAGTTTCAGAAATTTCAAAACATTAAATTTAAATTAGTAAATAAGTATGGCAAAGTATTTTGCTTACTGGAAATACTAATTTAATCTATACTTTTGAAATTAAATCTGAAATAGAAGCTTCAGAAATTCTTTTTTATTTTTTTGAAAATAAACGTTATACCTTAGGTGTCACCAAACTGTGGAGGTATCTATTCAAATTTATGAAATTTTAGAGTCTATAACATGATAAGTTAATTTCTTAAATATCTATACAACATGTAATACCTTTCGGTTTAGTTCCCTTCTGAATACACATACAATATTCTTCATTGTTTCTGTTGATGAAAGAATTCCTGGAACTCATTTTTGGATAGCGAGCAGCTGCCTTGTGGCCTTCTCTTTGATTCCTTCTATGGGGATGGAAAAGTCGCAAGCGAATATGGTGGTTGCTGGATCTGGGGAATATTGTCATTGCTAACAACTGTTGCACAAGATTGAATCTTGTGCATCCTCTGCGGCGTGATGAGACGACCACATACTACATACTTGTTTTCCAAGCAATGCTATAAACGACTGAATTGAGCGAGAACATGATAAATTGGTGCGGATGCCTGACAGTGTTCAAGATCAATCTGTGTCCACTAAATTCAATCTGGGTATTTTAGTTCAGTTACTATAAGAACCTTGTTGTGTAGGGGATAGCGGCTCGTGGTTGTGCAGTGTATATCGGCCCGGAAGGGGAACATAGAGAGCCGTGTTCGATTTCCAGTTGAATTTGTTGCATTCACTTACCTTCAAATATCTTTGAGAAAGGGGATTATCCGTCTATAGATTTAGTTCTATAGCCTTGGATAGCAGCTAGTCTACCGCAGAATTTAATGACGACCTAATGCGGGAAAATCTTTTGCCAAGTCAGTCATATCTTTTTCGAACCTGATTGCTCAACACGTATAGCTAAAAAGTGAGTGAGTATAACCACATACATTCACTTTTTAATTACATCTCGCATGTGTTTGTGTGTTATTATCAGTTTCTGTTTGTATATAAACATTAGTAACATATTTCTTTTAAGGATTACTTCTAGATAAAGCAAACCAGAAACAAAAAAATAACCAACCAAAAATAATACTATCTCTTACATGGATTCTATATAAGTGTGTATATGTGTGCATGTCTCTCTGTTTTTGTGTGTGCATGCGCACAAGCTTAGAAAAGGTTGCATCCTACCAGCTCAAACTCTAATGAAAAACGTACTCCTAACGAGGTCGTTTATTACTCATTAAACTGTAATATCTACCCATAGTCACGGCCAATTCACTGGCGATGTGGTTGAAGCATCGCAGAGTCACGTTTGCTAGCTCGAGGCGCTATAGTTTCAGGCTTATCGTGCACGCACCAACTTGCTAATCGTCGTTAATGAGATTGTCGATGTGAAACCGAAACCTGGCGCGAAATATTGCTTGTGTCGACATTGACGAACGTAATTATTAAGAGTCTGAAAAGCCTGCTGACTTGTAACTCAGCCCGCCACGAAAGTTTATCGATAAAAATTACTATAAACTGCTTAAATACGGTGATTTGTTTTATACCACAACGTTAACCTAATACAAGGCCAAAGAACCACTCAGGATAGAAGTTTGTGCGGTGCTGTACTAGTGTTCATGTAGTTATGCAGAGATTAAACTTTACCCAAGACATTTTTGGAAAGGCTAGAAAGCCACTAAGACAGAAGGCTTAACTTGGTGTCGAATAATTAGTAACTGAAACATTATAATGAGAAGAAACAGAATATAGTCGCCAGGAGGACAGCAGATAGCGATTGATATTGCATTTAAATTTTGCACATTAAAGTTGGCTGGGAAGCTTAAAGACCGGAAGGGTGTTCTACAAGCGAAGTTTACGAGAGAAGAAGCTGTTAGCATAGAATGTATGTCTTTATCTAACCATCGCAAATAAAAATCACGGCACCAGGCTAGTTTTCTTCTTCAATGTGCCGTCTCCATCAGGACGTTGGCGATCGTGACCCTCCACTTCCCTCTATCACCGGTTGGTCGTAATATCCCTTCTCTTGTTATCCCCCACAAAACCCGCTCCACCATCCATCTGTTGTAGCTGATCAGGTATATCATGCGCTGCTTTCCTTTGTCTCTTTCCCTCTCTATCTGTCCTGTGAGCATTAGGTTTTCCAAGCCCTCCTTCTTCATTATATATCCCCAAAATGCATCTGTGTTACTGATCGGAGTACCATAGAGAATAGCTCATCCGAACAAATAAAATGATTTATGGAAAAGACAGATTTATTCATAGAAAAGCAGAGAGGCAACATTACTTTAGTGGGAAAGTGACTGAAGCCGAGCTGTCAGATAAACCAATATTATGCTGACAATCAGATCTAGATTGAAACTAGATTGAAATTGATCTAGATCTGGAAACATGTGGTCAAAAGTTTGTTACACAAAGCAGCTGTTCTTGGGAAAATGCTGTCCGAATAGAACTTACTTGTTTTTATTGGTATCTGGAATAAACTTAATATCTCTTCATTGTTATAAATACCATTTTTTTGTAAGTTCAATAATGGTACACACTTATCTAATGTTGAATGTTGTGATATTTATTGGCATATATTGAAGCTAGATCGGAAAAGTAAAAACTGAAGTTTTAATCTGTTTATAATAGCTGAATAGTTCATATGCTGATTATAAAGGCCTGATGCTAGAGCTGTGAAATCTTGCATGCATTAATTTTAACTCTTCTTATTAAACGCATTGCGTTTCATTTCAGTTAAATTGACATCTGGATTTTATAGGAAGCCTTCAAATTTAACTAGTAGCGACATCTCTTGAACAGTTTAATATCCTGATCTCATTAAGTACAGGTAGAAAAAGGGTTTGGCCTCAAAAAACATTCCTGTTGACATGATTTGTATATTATAGGATGACGCTCTGGCTTTATCAACAGTTCAAAGGTGGGCATCTTAATTTAAGAGAGGACTAGGTTTTATGATATCACTCAAATTTTGGACGTCTTACAACTACCACCATCGAAGAAAAAAGTGTTTTTCTACATAGTGATGGAAGAAAGGCGACTGACTATTTATCAATTTGCCAATGCCAATAGCATATCCCGTAAGAGAATTGAGAATCTTCACCCTAAAGAATTTGCCTTGACGATAGTTTCTACTAGGCTCACATCTTTGACACTTTATCAAAAGCGCAGCAGTCTGATCACAGTACAGGATCATCTGTCATTGTCGGAGAAAGGCGTTATGTTTGTTTACTATATTCAAAAGGGAGACATAATTAATGGAACTTACAATGCCATATTACTGAAACAGTTATGTAAAAGTATCAAAAGCAAATCACAGAGAAAACTGACGAAAGCGGTCTTGTTTCATTAGGACAATGCCCCGAAAACCGACCTTTGATTTCAACGGTTCCTTTTCTTCTATTTGAAAAGAAAACCACTTGGCTAGGAACCACTATCACAATAAGGATGGCGTCATCTCTGTGTTTTTTTACTTTTTGGGCAAGAGATAAAAACTCCTTCACCAATAGGATCTAAGCACTGCAAAGCCCGCAGATTTTTAGGACGGATGTGATGAAAAATATCTATTATTTTCACTTAAGGCGAGAGTAAATTGGTCTTTCTATGAACGCTTTAGGCACACCTCGTATATGAAATTTAGAAAAAGCTATATACCTGGAGAACAAAATAAACTTTAAATAATTCCAAGTTAATATATATTCTATCTTATGATCTCTGTGCAGTGTGTGGCAGAAATACCACCCGCGCATACCTTCCAGAAACACTTCCCACATATAAGTATAAGATTTATGATCGGAACGGAAAACTGTAGAGCCGAGTTCAAATTCCACTTGAATTCATTTCATTCACTTGCGCCCAAATAAACTTGGGAAAGTTAATTCGTTTCTTTTCCGTCAATTTATGGGTTAAATATCAGAACAGCTGGCTGCTATAGACTTGATTGCCAACCAGTTTACCACAAAAACTAATGACAATCTTCTGCGGGAAAATCTTCTGCTTATTAAACATTTTTGTCTCGAGATGTGATCGCCGAAGCGTGTGTAACGTATGGCACTTAACTGTCTGATTCCAGAAATGAATATCTGGAATGTAGGTGTACGTTTTTTAGGCAAGACTTCCTAAAATTATCTTTTTCAAAAGACATTTTTATATAGCGATATATTAAGAACTTTTGAAAACTAATATCAATTTTACAATTCTCTCAGCTTTAATCAGGTGTTTATTTTTGGTATGTAAATTAATTCTCAATTGATACCCTTACGTCAGAGACGACCAAATGAAAGCATACCACGTGATTTAATACATGTTGGAAATACAAAAATTAAACAAGTACACATATTTATATACATGAGAAATGTTCTAGTAGAGGAAAAAAGTGAGACACTGTGAGCCGAAGACGGATTCTTATGGTCAAATAAGCATTCCAAAAGCTAAGTTGACTATTAAGAGACAGAAAAAATTCGTTAGAAACAAATAAAAAGTACTGCGCTGTTACGCAATACCTCTACTCGTTTATTGCAGTAAATGATGGACACTCTCCTCAAAGAAAAAGAGAGTCGAAGCAACAGAAATGTGGTTCTACAGAAAGATGCTGAAGATAACATCGACCAAAAGCGTGAGCAACGACGAGCTTTTGGAGAAAACGGAAAAAAATATACATCAGAAAGTGATAGTTGAATTGTTTAGAGCATGTAATGAGGAAGCAGGGCTTAGAATACCTAAAACTCACAGGACTTATTGAGGAAAAGAATGACAAGGAAAGCAATGTGAAACATAGTTGATGAGTTTGAGAATCATAGAATATGGCTTGTGAGAAATAACGAAAATATTAAAATGATAGTTGTGAAGCCTCAATCACAGGACTGTTCCACCATTTCTTATCCTTTATAAAACCCCTCATTATTACTGTTCTGGATTTGACGATAACTTATATCACACAGATCGGGTGATTGGAGATTTTGAGAAGCGTCAAACTACCTTTTATTTGCTGCTGTTCGTTGTAACGGTGACATATGTTATTATCATTTTCACATCCCTGAAGATGATCTCGGAAATAAATTGAAAGTACTTGGGTACATTGAAAAATGTATGATAATAACATCTGTCAACGTTACAACTCATTTCTGACATCTTTCAATTATAATACGCGAAAGATTATCCGTGTGTATATACTGATTTTATTAAAAATAAGCAGACACAAAGTTTGCAATTTATTTAATCTGATATGTCTAAAAGAAGATTTGCTACCTAAATACACACACACACACAAAAAAAAACACAGACACACACACAAACACAACCCCCCCCACATATATATATATATATATATATATATATATATATATATATATATATATATATTTAAACATAGTTGATGAGTTTGAGAATGATAGAATAAGGCTTGAGAGAAATAACAAAAATATTAAAATGATAGTTGTGAAGCCTCAATCACAGGACTGTTCCACTATTATGTATATATATATATATATATATATATATATATATATATATATATATATATGTGTAGTGTGTGTGTGTGTGTGTGTGTGTGTGTGTGTGTGTGTGTGTGTGTGTGTTGAAATAGTCTCATGCAAATTAAGAATGTTAGATTGAGAGTGGTAAGCAATGCTGGATACTTTTTCAAAAAGAGTCGGTTATTCAAAAAACAGGCTTATCTGATGAAGTTCTTTGTATGGATGTCATACATGGCGATCAACACTTTAAACTGTCGGCTGCCAACAAAAACTTTTGCAGAGCTATGAATAAAAATGACTTTAAGTGGATGAAACCTGTAGCTCTGATTGTGGACGTGTCTTCGTTGAGCCTCGTGGGCTGGAACTACAGAATTCTGAACAAAGAACTGTACTACATCACTGGATGACATTCATCAACACCAACAGCTAAAATGGAGGCCGCATGTAACTTGAAAAATATAATGTCTTAACCAAGATGTTGATGTTCTATTCTACTTTGAATACAAGTGTAGGAAGGAACTCCAATTCAATACTAGAAAGAGTAAACCAAAAATTGGACCTGCGAAAACGGAAAGAATTTTCAGAGAAACATTATGTAAAGTTCAAATGAAAGCGTCACCGACTCATTCGTCAATGAATGTCAAACCTTTCCATATATCAAACAATTAATGTTACTATGTATTTATATGTGTGTGTACGTGTGTGTAATTTTTGTTTGTGATTGTGTGTGTATGCGTTTAATTTCTCGATGGATCAATTATTCTAGGCGATAGCATTTTCCAATGCTCATTGTCTTTGTTCGTGAGTTAGCTCGATGCAAAGTGGTTCGATTATAAAGACGATATCAATTCAGTAACTCGAAAAAGAAAGAAACTGATCTAAAATTGATGGATGATTTTAAATGACCCTCAGGAAATAAAAAGTACAGGGCTTAACACATTGTTCATTTTTTTTATTTTTAGGTTTCGCATGTATTTTTCTCATCCTCTTTTTACTTGCTTTTCCCTGGAATCACTCAGACCGTCAATCAACAGCTATTAATGTCCACCGCAAATCAGAAATAAACCAGCCGGTCTCGTTAAGAGAACTTCACTTTTTTTTTCGATAATAGCTGCGATTTTCTTGAGATGCGAGTCATTTTCTGTTCCAAAATATTAAAGTAAAAACGTTTAAATGCTCTTCATTTTCCTCCAACCACCAGCATCGTTAACCTTTTACGTACACTTATAATATAAACAGCGATAATATTACCTTCAGTTTTATCTGATGAATGTTATTAAATTTTTTAATTAGAATTCTTTCATTATTATTATTATTATTATTATTAGTAGTAGTAGTAGTAGTAGTAGTAGTAGTAGTGGTGGTGCTGGTAGTATTTCCTTTAATTTTTATTGCATATCCGTTTCATTCCGGGTCCACAACAAGAGGTCTAATTTTAGTAATGGCTTAAAGACATTTTACACTGCTTGATTTTGAAAAAAGCAAACAAGAAAAAATTACTAAAAACCTGAGATCACACTTTTACGTATATCTCTCTTTGTATTTATGGAATATTCTTTTGAATATACTTATTTGCATTTCTTTAAACCATGGGTTTATTTGTGTATTGTTTCTTTGTGTATTATAAAATCTCATACAATTGTTATATTTCGTTTAAAATATGATAATATGTATTTGAAATATTATAAATATGATAATATATATTTGAAATATTATAAATAGAACACATTCTTTTCTTATGGTCTTTGATCACTATAGATGGCCGATATGATTTGATCATCCTTTTTTGTTTATTGTAAAATCTAATGCATTTGCTACATATCATATCTCTGTAACCAGGTCTGTTTGATGTTCATAACAGTTTCTTGAAATTTACTTCCCGTAAAAATTGCACATTTATTATCATGTTGCCATTTTTCATCATATTTTTATTTCTGCTATGGACGCACTACCAACCAAGTCTGCAAGAAAAACTAAAGCAGGTCGTAGCGTGTTGTACAGCTCCATTTAATGTTTTTTTTCTATTTCCCCTATCATCCCTAACGATACATAGACACAGCTCCCCTTAGTGTGTGGGCTGGACTTAATAAGACAACTTTTTGTATATCTCTTCAGCTGGAGTTTCCAAGGATTCTTTCAATGTGTTGTTTTGTTCCATTTTGTATCCTTTCAAGTGCACCTACTATCACTGGCACGATTCTTGTTTTCAATTTCCACATTCTTCGTTTTCAATTTCCAGGTCTTTATATTTTGACACTATTTCGAATTTCTCGGTTTCTGTTACAATGCACTGGACAAGATATAACAATTAATAGGCAAGTTTGTTTTTGTTTCTGGTTTTTAACAATAATGTCCCGCCTATTTGATTCAATTTTTCTGTCTGTGTAGATGGTGTAATCCCATAGAATGGTGACATCTTCTATTTGTGTAACCGGTGCTGGGTGATGTTTATACCAGTGTTTGTTTACATATTTTCCATGGCGTTTGAACTTTGTCCAATGTAAATATTGACCAAATCTATCGTGACGATTTCTATATTCATTTTGGTCAGGTACAGTACATCCTGAGACTAGGTGCTCTATTGCTTCTTGGTATTTATCACAGAACCTGCATTTAGGGTCCACATCATTGTGTATAATATTTGCCTGAAAGTTCCTAGTGAAAAGATTTGGTCTTGTGCTGCAAGAATAAAGCCTTCAGTCTCAGACTTTAATCCAGATACATGTAACCATCGATGAGTATTAACTTTATCAACATTAGATTTATTATCACATTCTGGATATTGGCCATGCAGAGGTTTGTCATGCTAGCTTTGTTTTATCTGTTCAAGAGCTTTATCATTGGCTTCCATTTTGATATTTTTTGCCACAATAGTTGGTTCTTGCATTCTGTTATGCTTTTCTACAGAATCTAATAAATATAAATCTTGTGTGTATTTACTGCCTTCTTTCATTATTGCATATTATATTCTTTCTTTTTCCATGCTGTTTTAATAATTGTATCATCCAGTCTTTTGTTGTTTCTGTGTATGTTAGTAAGCCAATAGTTGTTGCCTTTTATGACAATTCAAGCTGAATAAGACCACTTCCTCATTCTGAACGGGGTACGTATGAATGGTTTACAGCAGCAATTGGATGATGCATCTTATGCTAAGAATAAAGCTTTCTCATTTTAGAATCCATTCGTTTGATGTCGTTTAAAGTCCTGTTCAAGATGCTGAAATTATATTTGACCACTGGAATAGCACGGCTATTAATAGCTATAATTCTCTTCTGAGAATTCAATTCAGCTTTTAATATCAGTTGTAACCTTCTATAGTACTCTTTACGCACTATTTCTTTCAATTTTTTGTGAAATTTTACACTCTCCTTTATACCTAGGTAAATATAAGCTTCTTCTGGCCTTAAATATTTTATTGTTACTGCAGGGTGTAAGCTAATTGAAAATGTTTGTTGTAGCGATCCTCTTAAAACTGTAGCTATAGCACATATATTCAAATTGAATTTCATTCCAATGTCCTCACTAAAGCATTTAAAGTTTGCAGAAAATCTTCCAGCGCATTAACATTCTTAACATACAACTTTAAGTCATCTATGTAAAATAGATGGCTTATGATGATTATTATAATTTTTGTTATTATTATTATTATTATGTCATTTTTCATCATATTTCGATTTCTGCATTGGTCTCACTACCAACCAAGTCTGCGGGGTGACCTAAGGCAGGTAGTGGTGTGTTGTTATGACTCCATTTCATGTTTTTCTATCTTCCCTATCATCCCCAGCATTACATAGATAACGTTTTCCTTAGTGTGTGGGCTGTACTTAATAAGACAATTTTTTGTATATCTCTTAAGCTGGGGTTTCCAGGGATTCTTTCAATGTGTTGTTTTGTTCCATTTTTTATAATTCCAAGTGCACCTACTATCACTGGCACAACTCTTGTTTTCAATTTCCACATTTTTTCTATTTCAATTTCCAGGTCTTTATATTTTGACAGTTTTTCAAATTCCTTGGTTGCTATGTTACAATCCGCTGGACAAGCCATATCAATTAATAGACAAGTTTTCTCCTTCTGGTTTTTAACAATAATGTCTGGCCTGTTTGCTTCGATTTTTCTGTCTGTGTAGATGGTGTAATCCCATAGAATGGTTACATCTTCTATTTCTGTAACCGGTGCTGGATGATGTTCATACCAGTGTTTGTTTACAGCTTTTCCATAATGTTTGCACATTGTCCAATGTAAATATTGCCCAACTCTATCGTGGCGATTTTTATATTCGTTTGGGGCAAGCACAGAACAGCCTGAGATTAGGTGGTCTATTGTTTCTTGGTGTTTATCACAAAACCTGTATTTTGGATCCATATTATTATGCATAATATTTGCCTGAAAGTTTCTCGTGAAAAGACTTTGGTCTTGTGCTGCAAGTATAAATCCTTCAGTTTCAGACTTTAATCCAGATGCACGTAACCATCGATGAGTATTAACTTTGTCAACATTGGATTTATTGGCACGTACTGGATATTGGCCATGCAGAAGTTTGTCTTGCCAGCGCTGTTTCATCTCTTCAAGAGCTTTATCTTTGGCTTTCATTTTCATATTTTTTGCCGCAATAGTTGGTTCTTGGCTACTGTTTTGCTTTTCTACAGAATCTACTAACTGTAATTCTTGTTTGTATTTATTATTATTATTATTATTATTATTATTATTTGTGGTAAACGAAGTAGTCAAAATTATTATTAACATTTGTCTGGCATTATCTAATCTTAATAGGTCACCTTAATTGAAATCTGTGGAAAATAAAGAGTAAAAAAAAACTAGTCAAAATTGAATATTTCTTAATAATAATAAAACTCGGCATTAAAACAGAATATATAGCGCTGACAAAAATGTAGTGGGTAATAAATATGTACCAATGATGCGTATTGAAAAGTCAAGGATCGATCTCTCAACTAACAAAGCATTTACGACAGTAAGAACAGAGGATAGTTGCAAATTCTTTCGATTACTGAATATGGCATAAATTATCAAAGAAAATATGTGGAAAATAGTGCAATAACATAATACCGTATTTAGAAAAATATATGACATTTTATTTTTCAGAAGAAAGTGAGTCTGCACCGTATATATATATATATATATATATAATAGAGGCATACCGGATGGTTAATACAATTTAAATTTTCATTACCGTAACCCATAACTTTATTACAGGCTGTCTCTTTTACCAAACCAGACTATATAATAATATTATATATTGAAAATAAAATCTACTGCTACTACTACTACTATATTAATAATAATAAGTACAGGTCTCGTGACGAATATAGGGAAATTGTTGGGCACCTTATCTCAAGATGGTCAATATTCACTCCCTATGAGTAGAATATATGTATAATGTTAAAAGTGATCAGTCAGTATTTGTATTAGATGATCAGACATCCCTCCTGAATAATAAGAGCTACAGACTGATATGAATTTTGTAGTCGAGGGAACTTATGTTATCATCCTCTGGGACATTTATATCAACACAGATCGAATAATATAAGCAAATCACAAAGACATCATTATCAACGACATTAAAGAAAAGTTGACAGTGATTGACATGAGCGTACTATATCACAAAACAATATCAGAGAAGGTTTTTGTATAAGTAAGAGAAAAAACTAGAGATGGAAAGAAAAAAATGGCATTTAAAACCTGAAACTGTTCCGGTGTATAGTGGAAGCTTTGCTTATTTTATAAGGAAAAATTACCGAAGAACAAAACGACAATTTCTTTTCAGGAATGTAAGAAAATAGTCTCACCAAGCACAGCCAAAATAGTTTATCAGACATTGAATTGATTTACCATCTGAGTGCCATAGCTTGCCTGACTTTTCAGTTAAACTTATGCATATTATGAACGTGTATCAAAAATATATATCTGTAAGAATATTTTAAATTGTTTTGACATCAGCAACCTGTTCCCATAGTTTGTAAAATTATTTTTGGAATCTATCATCGATTAGTCTATTGTAAACATTAAACAAAATAACGCAAATACGAAGGATTTATATGTTTATATAAGTATTTTCTTTGTTTTGGTGTAACGAACACGCTCCAAATTCTGAAAAAGTATTATTGATGCAACCTGTTTACACAAACACACACACAAACATAGATGAATTTATGAAAAAATGAAAATGCCTTAAAGGAATCTGTCCATAAGAATATTTTAGAATACAAATCTCAGCCAAACAAACAAACGAAAAATAATGAAAATCGAATTCTAATTTGGCTTAAACCACCATTTAACTTAGAAGTAAAATCAAAAATAGGTTAAAGATTTGTTAAATTAATCAATGAATACTTCCCCGAAAACTTAGAATCAGACAAAATCTTCAATAAGAATTCAATTAATTAAGTTAGAGCTGTACAAGTAATTTAGAAAATTACATAAAAATACCAGAAGCATGAATAGTAACCTAAAATATAACACAAGAAAATGACAAGTGATGTAACTATAGGGACAAAAACAAATGTCCACTTAATGGAATTCGTATAACAGAAGAGGTTATTTACAAAGCAGAGGTATTTCACACAGATGGTCAAAGAAAACCTATTTTGGGTCCACTAAATACATACTTAAACACTGATGGAATTATCATAAAATTACAATTAAACTGAAAAACCATGAAAATTGTGCCAAACTGACAGGTGTGGAAATTAAAATTGAAAAATAGGAAAACCATCATATAATTTGGAATATAGTGAAAATATCCCAACAATATATAACAATTGCAATGTATGCAGATTGTGCCAGGATAGAAAGGTTAGCAATTATGTCGTTCCAAGAACGAAAAGATTTAGTAAATGAAAGATTAAAAATTATGTCCAGATGACATATATATGTATATAAATGGATATGTCTGTTTTGTGCGTGTTTGCATGTCTCTATTATAACAAACCCTAGTCCTCCGAAACACTTAATCTAATTTTAACCGAAATTAAGTCAGTTTTCGATTAAGACATGAACCTTTGATGTACGTAAGAAATTTTTATTGATTTTGGTCATCGCTTAGAATGTATGAACTCTTCTCCTCCGAGACACCTAATGCAAATTCAACAAAAATCGGGTAATTTGTATATCAAGGTCCTAATTTTTGAGGTACACATTTTTTTCAATCAATGTATAGGGTTCATAAAAATCCGCGACAAACATAATTTCTAGCGGTCTTTTCCGCACTTTTATGCATTTCTCCAAGACGCTTCACTCAAAATTAAGCAATATCGCGTCACTGGTAGATGAAAGTATGATGCCTTGATATTCAAACAAAAATTTCAATTGACTCTCAGGGTGCGGCAAAAATTAATGGAATGCGTTGCATTTTACGATCGTCTATTTTTCCGAAACGCCTAGTTGTATTCCAACAAAAATCGGGTGTTTTTTTAATTTGTACATTATCGCATGCCATAACAATTTTACGTTTTCTACAAGGTGCCAATCTCTCCGACGTTGCAGGGAAATGCATCCACTTCTGCGTCATGACGTCATCGCATCACATTACAGGCTTCCATAACGCCCACTTCCCTTTTTCAATTTTCCATACCTCATCCCAGTTCATGGGCAAACTTGACCAAGCAAGAAACCCGTTCTACAAATATTTACTTCTTATTTGTTTTCAACTTCTGCAACACGACAACTTCATACTACACCTTTTTGAACAGGCACTTGACTTTACCATTTCGACATAACCACGAAATAAAACCTGGACAACACAGTCATAACTGTCATATGTACAAATACCTACTAGGATCATACAAACATATATTAAATTCTTGAATATATCCTCCATAATATTGTATTTTTCGCTTGTTTGAAAATTCTAGTCTCGTTCCTACAAAAATCCCTGTTCGTGCGTTTGAAAAACGAAAATATCAGTTAGTGCATATCGGCTGAATATATTGATGTTATGGTCGCATATCTAGAAGAATGGACTCTTCCTCCTCCATTTAATACTAAACTGCGGGGCTTCCGCACCAGTCCCATCGAAAGATATCTTGCAAAATATCTCGTTGTTCTTCAGATGTTTATATATTGACAAGAAAGATTTTGGGCGTGATCGCTTGAACGAATTCTTTTTCGATCTATTCAAAAATGACTGACAGACAGCAAAAGAAACACATTTTTCCTTCCACCATCTTTCTTGTCAAAGTTTAATCATAATAAGCAACATGCATATATCAGATTCAGTATGGAGACATAAGCAATATGCATGGTGGCATACCCACAGACAGACAGGTAGACGGACAGAGAGCCAGACATAGAGACATATAGACAGAAAGACATACACACACACATACAAACACACAGACACAGACACACACACACACACACACACACACACACACACACACACACATATATATATATATATATATATATATATATATATGGATACAGTCGTAAACGAGGTACTGATTAGAACAGCAGACGGTCGTTCACAAATGTGCTGAATGAACAAACAAAAGTTCTGAATATGGAAAATTAGAATTGTGTCAACAAATGAAATGTTCACTACTTACTTGCTACCTAGATTTAATCTTTACCGCTTTTACCAGACTATCTGGGAAACCTGGTTTGTAAGTAAGCGGTGATTTTTTCGTCGTTTGACATATATATATATATATATATATATATATATATATATATATATGCATAAGAAAAAGTGCGAGAAGCCGTGAACGTTTTGTTTTTGTAGATTTATTGTTACTATTATTATATTATTATTTGCTTTTTGTATGATAAATTAAGTGCCCATAATGGTATTTGTGTCACTACATGTGTTTCGATTTTAAAGTTGACTCTCTTCAGGCGAATAAACTTGTGATTGCTTTTATAATGGCCAAGGTATCGTGTATAATTAGATAACTCAAGTGGTAAGTACGTCAAAAGTTCATATGCGTGCGTACGTTTTTTTTACACTCACGTATTAAGTTTTTCTTGTCACCTTCGTTGACTGTTGATATTTTTACATTAATGCAGTGGAGGTCAATTCAGAGCAATGTCTTTCGATGACAATGCAGATTATGATATACTCATGATGCAGGTGGAAATATTTATAAAAGAATATATGTCTTCCTGCAACAGAGCAACATAAAATCTAAGAGACACACACGCACACACACACACACACGCACACACATACACACATACAGACACACGAAATTGTAACGCAAAAAAAACCACCCCCACACACACACAAACACACACACACACATGCGCTAAATTCAATTAATATCCCCAAAAGAAAGAACTATATGACCCATGGAGTAAAATTAAATCAAATTTGATGAAAATAATTTTGATGTATAAAGACGAAATCAAACTTTGCAAGTTAGTGAAAAAATTCTACAATCAACGAAAGTTACAGGAGAAACTTAATGCGCGAGTGAGAAAAAACCCAAAATACACGCACGCATATGAACTTTCTGACCTACTTACCACTTGAATTGTCTATTTATACCCGATACCTTGGCCATCAGAAAAACAAATGATATCTGAAGTCACAAGTATATTCTCCTGAAGAGAATCAACGTTAGACTCAAAATAAGTGTAGCGTCACAACTAACGTTATGTGTATTTAATATATCATAGAAAAGTAATAATTACAATAATAGCAACAATAAATCTACACTTTAATCAGAAGTTTGACGGCTTCTTGCAGATTTTCTTTAATATTACTTTCTCTTGTTGGAAAAGTTTTTTTCTGTTTTAATATATATATATATATATATATATATATATATAAACTTAGAAGCAAATTAATAAAAAATATCGAAATGTTGGAGAATTTTTGTCTTTGTTTTCAACTGAAATTAAAGCTAAAATACGAGGTTTAGAACGGCTCATGATTAAACATAATAGACAATCATTGTGTATTATATTTAACAGTATATGTTTAAAAAATTATTTGCTGCCTCCATACACTATATATATATATATATATATATATATATATATATATATATATATATATATATCAGTAAAGATGAATGACGTTAATTTTTGCAAGTATGTATATTGTGTTTGTATTGTGCTAGAACAAGAAATTTCGTGTTTTTTTTTTAGCGCCGGGGGTGGGTGATTAGTGTAATTGGCAAATGATTTTTTGGCGCTTTCGGTTAATCTGTTAAGCATTTCGACTGATCTTGGAACGCAAACATCATGGAAAATGACAAATAGTAAGTATCATTTGGATAAATCCATCACAAACTAGTACCTAAAAATAATTTGACTAAAGGAAATATAATTAAAAAATTAATCGAAATACAATTAGTTTTAGAGACTCTGCGACGAAACCATCGTTTTAATCGTTTAAGACAACTATTCCTGTCTTCTATCAACATGTCTTATCCTTTTGATGCGCCCTTTCAACCTAACGTTTTTCCAGTGCCAAGGATTGTAACGAGTATATTGAACCAACTGCTATGAAGTGTTAGGTTGGTTCACTCTCGTCATAGATAATTTTTTTTTCATAATCTATTTTTCAAATTTATAAGTCTATCATTCGTCTTTGTATTAAATATCGTACCCGTATCTATGCCTTTTGAACTTCAAAAGGATAACAATAAACTTCAAAATGAACTTATTTTCAGGTAAAAAAATTAATCAACTCCAAAATGGATTAATCAACTTCGAAATGGATCAATCAACTTCAAAATAGACTAATCTACTTCAAAATGAGTTAATCAACTTCAAATTTGAAAACAACGTCTAAATGAAAAATAATCAACTTCAAATTGAGAATTAATATAATATTAATAAAGTTAATATTCTTTTATTTTCAAATACAAATGGATATAAAAAATATAAACGTTCCTAAGAAATGTATTTAAATGATTACATCATCTAAATTAATTACAGAGTGAAGTTATCTCTGTATTCCACATACGAAGTTAGGGCAAGCCTCAGAGGAAATATTATTAATTGCCTCGGAGATCATCGCTTCTAACTTGCTGCGGCAGAATTCATTAGTAGTTAAAATTCTTGGCCATCACAGCTTAAAATCCGAACAATGAGTCTGCCATACATTTTTTTACGTCAGCTTTAATGACTGACCAAAACTTTTCAATGGGGTTTGACATCGGACTATAGGGAACAATCTGAAAATTTGGTGTTGCCTAAATTCATTCTTCTCTACCATTTCTTCAAATAAATTATGCCAAGAAGCGTTATCAATCTCTAAGACAACTCCCCTTTCATAAATTTCATTTGATTTTCTAAGGCATTCCCTGGTTCATTCTTTTGCATTTTCTTGTTTTGCTATTTTTAAAGCGACCTTTCCTTTTTGAAATATGGAGACTAAAACTCATTTCATCCATATAAAGAATTGGCACACTTTGGGACCAAAATTCTAATAAAGCTACAGCGTAATCCTTACATTTCACCTTGTTGACATTATTATTGGCACCTTCTGGTTCGTAATGAACTGCTTTTAAAGTAAAGGTCATGGAGTCCAAGTTCTTTCTTATGCGTTCTTTTGTTCCAAGAACCTCATACTTTTTGATCAACTTATTTACAATGTCTTGAAGAGTCACCCTAGGAGAATTTTCAATTAATTCGTCCATAAAATTCTTATGCTCATGCGTAATTTTAGATTTTCTTGCTCCTCCCATAGAATCACTCTTAGCAGCACCCTGGTCTAACCAACGGTACACTGGTTGCAGTAGCACACTAATTGTTCTTGCAAAGTCTGCGGCACGTGCAGCTAAATTGTAGGCCTTTTTTCGCCAGCTTCAGTTTTCTTGAGCTAAGTCCTCTTTGGCGTTGTTGCTAATTATTCAACTTCTTTTGTATAGGTTTCTCTAGCATCCTCATCAATGATCATTTTTGCCTATACAGGACATTCTCCTCCTACTTTTACTGTAGGCTCACTCAATGGTTTCTTGGCCTCTAAGTTGTTTGTATTTTGGTTTAATCGTCATCTATATAATGAAGACGAACAATCAATTTCTTTACTCCTAGGGCAAATTAATTGAAAAAATAATTTTCAATTAAAAAAAAAATATCTCCATTTGAAGTTGTTTATTCCAATTTGAAGTTGTTTATTCTTATATTGAAGTTGATTGTTTTTAGGTTTTTGACATTATCACAATTTGAAGTTGATGAACAGATTTTGAAGTTGATTGTTCCATTTTGAAGTTGATTGAATCGATTTTAAGTTTATTAGTCCATTTTGAATTTGGTTGATCTATTTTTGAGTGGATTAATCCATTTTGAATATGATTATTTCTCATTTTGAAGAAGTTTTCAAATTTGAAGTTGATTAATCTATTTTGAAGTTGATTAATCCATTTTGAAGATGACTGATCTATTTTGACGTTGATTAATCCATTTTGGAGTTGATTAATTTTTACCTGAAAATAAGTCCTTTTTGAATTTGATTATCATCATTTTGAAGGTTAAATGTTATAGTCTCCTGCTTTTCTTATGTATCCCATATTTTCGTCAAAGATCATTGAAATAACTGCAAAATTATTATCCTGTCCTATCGTCATTTCTTCAGTCACTTTGCCTTAATGTAGATTCTGTGTGTCTTTTGTATTGCTATTTTCATTGTGATCATTAAAATGAACTTTAAGTTTTGGTACATATACTTCATAATGTAGTACTTAATTCTCCTAGAAGATACCAAGGGAAAGTAAGGAGAAAAAGTAGAACTGAAACTTGAAAACAGCGAATGCATTATCATCAGCAAAAACAGGGACCCAAGATTCCAAATACAAGCCTGGGACACTAAAATCAAACAGATACAGAAATTTAAATGACACGTATGCATTCTGACAGTGCGTCACTGAGATCCGAAGGCGGACTGGTAGAACCAAGGATGCATTTCAAAATCTAAACGGCGTATTAAGAAAGAGAAATATTCGATTAAAGTTAAAAAGTGTACTGGACTGTTATGTGATGTATGTCCTCTTATATGAGAGCGAATGATGGACTATCTCCTCAAAGATGAAGGAAAGACTCGAGGCAACAGAAATATAGTTTTATAGAAACTTGCTGACGATACTATGGAGCAAACAGCTGAGTAACGTCGAGGATTTAGGCTTGAGGGCTCAAAAACCTGATACTCACAGGACGGACAAAGGGAAAGAGACAAGGGAAAGCAGTGCGAGACCTACCACATGGAATTGAGCATTGATGCGGGATTTGGAAGAGATACAAATGGAAAAATATTGAAATCTTGAAGACACAGGACTCAGTAGAAATTCATGACTGCCTACGTCCTTAAAGAACACAGCGTATAAAGAAACAAGTCTTGGTTCGCAGCTAGGTCACATAATTTTATTTTTGAGATTGATAGATGTAACCGTATGTTCAATGACAAAGTTTATTATGTAGCACTTCTCGCTTGTCGAACTCTCTCGTACTCATCAAAAATTTAACTACACAAGGAGTCGTCAACTTTTGTCTTCATGAAACCATGACATTCATTTCACCCCTTTCTCTTTAACAGATGTGCATTGGTGTGTAATATATATATATATATATATATATATATATATATATATAAGAAAATGTACAAGTTACAAACTACTACAAAACTGTATATTTTGTTTTGATATTGAAAGAACAATGTCTCATCAGATAGTAAAAAATGATGATAATAAACACATTTTAAAATCACTTCTTGTAATGTTTTAGAATCTTTTTTACGAAAAAAAAAAGATATTAAAAAACAGGGAGAAAAGAAAGAGAGCAGAAAAGATGAGAATACAAGATGAGAAATCAATAAAAACAAGGAGGTAAACAAGAGAGAAATGTAAACTGACAACATGACAACATGAAAACGATATCTGTTTGAAGCACTCTTTCTTTATTTCCTTCTACGTTTTTAATATCTTACCTCGTATTACCAAAAGTAATAAAGTTGTTTTTAAATTTTTTTTTAATAAAACGTTTATTACCATTATTATTAACTACATAATGAGACATTTTTCTTGCAATGTCGAAACAAAATGTAACATTTAGTAATAGTTTATAGTTTGTCCATGTGTTAATTTATCATTGCTAATAACTATCCATTACTCTATTTTCATATTGATCACTCGTATAAATTAATGTTTTGAACGTCGCAAATATTTTCTTCGTTCCTTATTCTATTGAATACTTTTTTTTAATCATTTCACCCCGGGCAAGGCGTAAATGCCACTGATGTGCGGGGGGGGGGCTACATAACTGAAAGAAAATGAATTAGAGGAGGGAGAATAGGATTACAAACCAATTAGAAAGAAGCAATAGAAATATGAAAATGCAGATGTAATGACAGTTGCAAGGGGGAGAGAAAGGTAAGTATATACGGGGTGGGGGAAATGCTAGAGTCAAGTGGTTGGAAGATGAGTACTGACATTGCATGTAAATTTCTGTAGGTTGTAGCCGTCAGAAAAGCAAGAATATGGGAGCGAGTTCCACAGGCGGTAAGTGCGAGAGAAGAAACTGCAGGAGTAGAATTGTCGTCTGTATTTGGCTAACCAAACTGTGAATGGGTGGGACCCAGTTGCCATTCTGGTTGCACGAGTAAACACCTGCTGAGGAGACACCAGTGACTTAAGTTCGTCTGTGCAGAAGCCATGAAAGTACTTATAGAACAGACAAAGGGTGGCTGTAGTCGAGCCGCCAAGTCAGCACTTATCACGTAACTAACTCTCCTTTGGAGCCTGTCGAGAACACTGAGGTGAGCGGCAGGGACGCCTGACCATAAATAGCAGCAGTACTCCATGCAGGGTCGAATGGTAGACTTGGATATATGCAGGATGTATTCAGGCGGAAAGAACATCCTGGATCGACATAGTGACCCAACATTCTTAGCAGTGGATTTAGCTATGGATTCGATGTAGCGGTTCCACTTGAGATCAGAAGAAAGGGTAAGGCCGAGGAGGCACAATGTATTGCACTCAGGGAGAATCGCTTGGGCCAGGATAGGTTGCCTGTGATGGTAGACAGACAACAGCTTGGTCTTGGACGCATTGAAGTTGACAAGCCACTTCTTGCACCAATACTCCACAGAGTGTAGATCCCGTTGAAGGTCTGCAGCAAGTTTATGTCTGTCCGTCATGCCAGGTTTCTTACTTGTGCTGGAATATCTTGTGGTGTCATCTACGTAGATGCCTCCTTGGGACTTGATCTCATCTGTGAGGTCGTTGATGAAAATAAGGAAGAGCGTCGGGTCCAGCATAGAGCCCTGGGGGACACCGGCATTCGTGCTGTAGGATGAAGAGGCATGCCCATTCAATACGACCTTCATTTTGCTATTGTTTAAAAAGGACTGGATTAGGTCATGCAGGCGTCCGGTAATGCCGTAACCCCGTAGCTTGCAAAGGAGGCCAGAGTGACAGAGTGCCAGACCCTGTCAAAAGCCTTGGAGATGTCCAGAGCAACTGCACGAGCCCCGCCTGACTCATCGAGGGTCCGGAGCATGTACTCCCTAAAGGTTTTTAGCATATCGGCAGTGGACTTGGCAAAGCGGAAGCCATATTGCTTGTCAGAGAAGAGTTTTATGGGCAGTAAGATGTTGAACTATTTCAGCATTGATTATGACCTGGAACACTTTCCCGAATATCGGTAGAAGACTGATAGGGCGATAGTTGGATGGGTCCGAGGGTTCACCGCAATTCTTAAAAACAGTTCCTGAAGAGAACTTCCAGCATGCAGGAAAACAGGAAGCAGAAAGGCAGTAGTTAAACAGTTTAGAGAGGACAGGGAGAGTTCGGGGCACACC
The DNA here is from genome assembly GCA_037127315.1 of Ascarosepion bandense. Lineage (NCBI taxonomy): Eukaryota > Metazoa > Mollusca > Cephalopoda > Sepiida > Sepiidae > Ascarosepion > Ascarosepion bandense. The sequence goes on along the minus strand of JBBBDQ010000473.1, from coordinate 637,085 downwards.
TCTTAAAGACTATCACCGGGATTCCGTCTCCACCGCTCGCCTTATGGGGGTCAAGTTTTGAAATTACTCGGGATACTACCTTCGGGGTAATATGTACGTCGTGCTGTTTGGCCTCACTTCTAACGGGGAAGTCGGATGAGCATACTCCAGATGAGTCTAACGTGGAGTTGGATGGGAATCTGCGGGCAAAGCACTCAGCTTTATTTTTATTATGCTTATTATATATATATATATATATATATATATATATATATATAATGCTTATTATATACATACATACATACATATATATATATATATATATACATATATATAATGCTTATCATATATATATATATATATATATATATAATAAGCATTCGCGTCCGAATTGAAAATTAATGACATATGATAGCTATCAGGTGATGGTTAATGTTTATTAGTTCGCCTTAGTGTCATACATAATCAAACCCTCTACAGCTTACAAGTTTTATGCAGAATTATCACCCGAATTATTAGAATGATTTTCATCATGAGAAGGTTGGTTGTCGGCAGGTTGTAGATTGGAGATTGGAATGTGTGGATGAGTGAAAGAGTGGAATACTAAAAAAAATATTGTTCATCTTAAAATTGAAATTTATTGAGAGGACCGATAACATGTATTGCAGCAGTTAATGTTCACGAGAAACAAGTAATGAGTTAAATGTATCAAGAAATGTTGGAAACAGTTTATGCGTATGTATGTATGGATATATGTATGTATGTATGTATGTATGTATGAGCGTCTGTTTAGTACAAACGTCTTTGAAGTGAAATGAATCAACACACGAGAAAGAAGGAGAAAAAGGACGATGTGCGATGCAAACTTTTATGTTTGGTCGACTTCAAATTTTTGCCTTGTCACATTTTAGCTTGTCATCTATCTTGTTTCTATTTGCGAGTGTTTGGCTGATGCTGATCTAAGTATTTATATCATTTCATTTTTTCGACCTCGCTTAACAGAATCCTGAGTTGGGTTCAAATCCACCGAAGAAGCCGATCCAACACCTGTTATCAACTTAATCAGGAAATCTGCTAGTACAACCTCAATTTTTCTTTATGGTCTTGCAAATCGCTTCCATTGGTCAGAAAATCAATTTAATATCTACTTGCGAAATCCGGTTTTAGATCTTTCCTTAAGCACATGGTCAACCGTTTTTTCTATTTGGGAAAAAAACAGGATTTCACACGCCATTATGAATTTTTGTTAAAGTGAAGAAGAAGGTTGATTTTGAATACTTAATTTTCTTTCCGCTATGTTGACTGAAGCTGAAGCCGTGAAAGAATATGTAAAATAAACAGAGAGAAGCCACATTGCACCGTTAAGTAAGTGACTGTATCAGAGCTGCCAAGTCAGTATCGATCACATTACAGATTCTCTGTTAGATTTTGTCAAGAACCCCGAGGTGGATAGCAGTGGCACCCGTCCATATATATATATATATGTATATATATATATAAACAAAAGTACTAAAAAGTTGAAAGTTTGAAAATGTATTTTTTGACAGTATTTATTTCTATTATTACATATATATATATATATATATATATATATATATATATATATATATATATATTGTAAAAAAGTTATGGAACTCATAGGTTTTAAACCCACTGTTCATGCATTTACTTTTATAAAGATTGCTCGATACAACGTACAGCTTTATATTGTAATGGATGTTACAATGGTTTATAAAATTTCCACAATTCGTAGCTACGATTGCTCCTCATCTGGTGATAAGTTCAAATGAAAAATAAATGGTGAAAACGATTTATTTTGGTAATATGATATGTAAGTGAATGTGGCGGGAGTTTAGTACGATTTAGCTGGCAGTTTGTAGTCATAGTGAAAAAGGCTTGGGTTAGGAGAGGGGTGTGGATTAGTTTAGTTTTGGACATGTCATTTAAAAATCGAAAATATTTTTCGTTAAAATTATAATTAACTAAAAATACCTCATTCACATAAAATAATCTCCTTACAAATGTAATTAATACCCATGTTTAATCCTCAAAATAAAAAAAAACGACCATTGTATAAATAAAGAAAATAACTCACACAACATCAATAGCAACTTTATTCCATCCACTCATAAATAGTCGTAAAATAAAAACTATCTACCCTTTTTAAAGAAAACTTACATATATATAAGAATTACCCAGACAAAACTAAAAGTGACCTGTCCAAAGCTAAGCTAATCCGCATCCCTCGCCTAACCCAAGACTGTATAACTATAGCTACAAACTGCCGGTTAAATCGTGCTAAACTTCCACCACGTTCAATTACATATCATATGAGCAAAAATAAAAAGTTTTCGTCATTCATTTTTCATTTCGACTTATCACCAGATGAGGAGCAAACTTAGCTCCGAAACGCGAATTTTTTTGTGTAGTGATACTATGCTTTTATAAACCATTGTAACGACGATTACAATATATATATATATATATATATATATATATATATATATATATATATATGCCTCGTTTCTCGTTAATAGGAGAAAGCATTCTCAGATCCGACTTACTTTAAACTGCGCGTAAACAAAACAATTATGCCAGTAATAAATGTATTATTAGCCTTATTTTTAATCCGACATTTATTACTTTAAACGGCACGTTCATTGGATGGAGTTATTTAAGTAAAGACTATTTTTTAAACAGCATTTATTACGTATTCATGCCCACCCGCAATATATGCATTACCCTTGATTGTTATTCTAAATAAATATTAAAATCGTTACGAAAAAATTGTGAATTTGCATTAAGAATTTTGATGTATTTACATGATTATTTTTTCTTATAAATATATTATTTGAAATCAGTTTTGCATCAGTAAAATATTGTTCCTCCTCTAAAAATGATATTTATCGTACGATGACATTTTACATGAAGAGAAAATATTTTCTTACAGTTTCAAGGAGCTTCAGTGGCATTATAAGTGATTGACATTTAAATGTTTACTGTGAACCGTTAAATATCTTAATACAAGGACCTGATGTTTAGCTTAGATTGGTAAAAGGGCAGTGGGCCGAGATAAAAGCAGACATCATGTGTAACGCAAAACCTTGTAAATATTGACGTTAAAGCACAGCGTTCAAAGAAATGGCGTCTTACCTTAGCTACAAAAGTGTTAGTTAAACTTGACATTAGAAAATGCAAAGGTGTCTTTACACAGCTGAAATCAAACGCAAAGATGTATAGGCAAGGGTCAGTATGAAAGTGAATCTTAGTGTTTATTTTGTGTTGGCACAAGATGTCAGCGGAGGATGTAATTGATATGGAAGTAAAAATTAACATTCCTACCTGTTACCTATAAATTTTATTAAATGTAAGTGTGATTTATATTGTTCGAGATAATTACTTTCCAAATCACACAAAGAAATATTTTGTGAATTCTAGCTTTAAAACATCATTCGTACATGTACTTGCATTATAAACATAATTATACTTTAGCTATAGGGAGATGATTAATGTTTATAGATTCGGCCTTGTGTCATACAAAACCAAGCTTCAGCAAACAGATTATTCAGATTTATCAGAAGGTTTTCATCAGAAGTTTGAAGCGTCTTGGTTGAAAGTTGCAGTGTGTGGAATAGTGTGGAATAATGGAATAATAAAAATATACATATTTCATGTTAAAATAGAAATTTATTGATAGAAAGGATATCTCTTTAGTTCTATGAGTTAATTTTTAATGAGAAAGTTAAGATTAAGAAGAGATATTCGTGGAAGCAATTTTTGGGAAAGAGTTTCTGCATACGTGTGTATGTATGAGCGTTCGTTTGGTAGGAATATGTTTGAATTGAAAAGAAGAAGTAAAAGGAATTAGCACACAAGAAAGAAGGAGAAAGAGGACGAATGTCCGGGTCACCTTGAAACTCCTCCCTTTTCATTTTAACTTGAATTCTCCGCTGCTTCCATCCCTGAATGACTGACGCTGATCGAAGTGATTTACATTTTTTTTGCACTGGATCGCAAAGTCCTTTTTGGTCTTGCAAATTACTTTTATTGGTCAGAAAAACAAATTAACATCTACTTACGAAATCCGGTTTCGACATTTTGTTAAGCACAAAGTCAATCTTTTTTCTGTTTGGGAAAAACCAGGATTTTAAACATCATTGTACATCTTGTAAAAGTGAATAAGAAGTTTGATTTTAATTCTTAATTGTCTTTCCCACAATGCCACCACATCTGTTTCGATTTAATCCTTTGTTGATGAATTATACTGAAGGGATAGAATTCAAGTGAAATTATTGAGTAACTTACCGAAAGAACTTGTGCAAATTGAAGATAGAAAAAAGACTATGATAAGATGTGAAAGCATTAAAATTAACCAAAGGGCAAGAGTTCTACATATTGTGAAATTGCAAAACACATAGAAAGTAGAGAAGATGGAGTTGTAAATATTCAGATCAAATTTATTTACTTCGCACTATATAAAAATTAGGAGCAAAATCGTGTTTTGGGGTATCACTGCAGCGAATTACAAGTTTGATCTTTGATACATATAATTTTCTTTAAGCAGTTTATGCCACATTTATACAAACATTCCGTCCCTTACATCGCATTATGACACTGAGAATCTCATGGACAGAACATATGATTAATAGCGAAGCTCTAGAGACGAAAGATACAAAAAGGTTACATATAATTAACATAAGAAAAAGGGAGCTGAAATTTCTAAAGACCATAATGAGGAAAGAGAGATTACGAAATTTGATACTCATAGGAAAGATTGAAGGCGAGAGTGTCAGAGGAACGCAAGGCATAACTTAGCAAGCTTCAGCCAATCGATGACAATGCCGGGTTTAGGAAAGATAGCAAAAACAATAGTTAAGAAGAGCTACAAAGAACTGGAAATTTTAGAGAGCAATGATCGTCCTGAGGTGACACCGCCCATCTAAACTTTTTGGAACTTTTTTTTTGTGTGTGATGTGTGTGTGTGCGTGTGTGTGTGTGTGTGTGTGTGTCCGTTACCTATAGACTCCAAAACGGCTGAACAGATTTTCTTGAAAATTTACACAGTTGTACTATAAGCATCTGCGAGTGTGCTTAGCTAGGTTTTGTGTCGAGGTACCCTCGATAAATAACAAAAATCAACAAACGAAAAAATCGGGTTATAGAAGGAGTGGTTCGATTTTAATCAAATTTGTTACACTCATAGATAAAGACATTAAAAACGATATTCAGAAGTTTCAAGGTTGCAGTGCTTACACTAGTGCAGAAAATTTGATATCGATACCAGGAAATCAAAATTTGACTTACATCCATTCATTTTTCTTTCAGTCTACGGTTTCGCTTTAACTGGAAAAAACTATTTCTTTTTAGTCTTTCGTGCCAAAGTACAAAGAGTCTGAGCTCCAGGACCATGGATTAGTTTTAAAGCTTTCATTACACCCGATCAACGCCGGGTTATACTGATAGTATAAGAATAAGAGAAACTAATAAGCAATATCAGGTAGCTGCATCTAAAAAATGGCCCAAGAAGTGTTCTTGTATGTTAGAGCACATTAATGCACACGGATTTTAAGCATTTTAAAATGACTTGCAGACTCCCATTTCTCGCCTATAACATTTTCTGGCACCAACACACAAAACATATATATATATATATATATATATATATATATATATATATATATATATAATAACTATAGTAATTACAATACCAATAGTAACAGAACTAAATCTGATGAAACTAGTACTAATTAAGCTACAATTTAAATCGTCTTGAGCAACCCACCGAGGACGAACACGGAAGGAAAAAGGGGGAAGTAAAAAAAGAAACAAACGAAGTACATGAACAAAAAGTCAAATACTTGTAGGAAAGAAAAAAAACCCAAGACGAAAACCCTAACACTAAAGCGCTCAGTACGAAAGTAGGCCAATTTACCCTGACGAGCCGTAGGGTGAAACCTAGGTAGGTTTGTTGTCTCTTGCTTAGATTTGTTTGTTGTCTCTTGCTTAGATTTTCTGTCTTTATATATATATATATATATATATATATATGGCTAACAGATAATTAATTATGTCTATAATGTAAAGTATTAGAGAAATGTAAAAACACATGGGTGTGCTTTTTTATGGTCATATTCTTTAAGGATATAGACGAACGCCGATTTCGACATTTTCTTGTCCTTCCGTTCTAGAAAATGGCAAGTGTAGTTATAAACAGGCCGTCCAGGCCAAGCTGGAAAGTAAACAACCTTGATCTCATAATTCTGGAAAATCTCCAACCAAATTCTCTGTAGAAGCAATGCGTCAGTATCTGCGATCATAAATGACCCAGAGGTTATCGCATCCTCGTCAGATAAACCCAAGATCTTCTCCACGATCTTTGGCCCTCACTCGACGTTATATGACAAAACCTGTCCTTTCCTCGATACCTATCTTCACACAGAGTGCTATCTCAGTAATATCTTTAACAAAGCCCGGGATATCTCAGGACTTATCAGAAGAGTTGACTCTCTAAGAAGGCTACAGATCCAGATTAAATCACATTGATTTCCTTAACAATATAAACCTTAATGTATTTCAAATCTTAGTGAAACAGTTTAACAGGTGCTTGATGGAGAATTAGTTCCTAATATGAAGTGTATTCTCTGTTTTAGAAAAGTGGATGATCGTTCATCTTCGTTTTAGTATAGACCTATAATTCTCCTGAATGTTATTCGTAATTTTTTAAGTTTTAATCCCGATGCAAATTGTTGATAACCTCAATAGAAACAACAACTTGACGGACAAATAGTTCGGATTTCGATCGTCTCGGTCTAATGCTGATATTTCATCGTTACTTACAGAATAAGTAGAGTAATAGACAACAAATCTATTTGAAAGTCGAACGCATGAGATGTTTTAAATGCGTTTTAAAATGTATGGTAAAGACAGACGCTGAATAAGCTATCTAGTTAGAGAGTCATTGGTGTTATCAAGCCATTCTTAATTTCCAAGTCCTTCAAAAAGAGTGGTTGACTAAATGTACTTGTCAACGGCCTTACCTCTGATCAACAGAAGCGTCACCTAATGATCGCTCTTCGCTTTCAATTTTTTAGTACTTAACATAAATAAAAGATCATTCGTGAATATCTACGTTGATGATACAACGGTATATGGGTGCACTTGCAAAACTGTAGACAACTAAAGCTTGGCTGCTGATCTTTGATATAAGTTATATAAGTTCATTCTAAAAGAAACTGGTTGGTCATATACATTGCTACAAAAAGCAAACAGTGAGTTTCGGTCATTACCAACCGACACCTCAAATTTAGCGATGGATGGGGATTTTCTGAGAGATGCCCCGTCTCTTGAGCACCTTCTTCTTCTTCTTCTTTTTCTAGGTGCGCTGCCCCTTCAGGACGTAGGCGATCATGGTTCTCCACGTCTCCCTATCCCTTGTGGCTCTTAGTATGTTTGCTCCTGTTACTCCTGGCAACCCCCGTTCTGTCATCCACCTGATCAGGCCCTGCAAATATAATAACCGCTGCCTTCCTCTGTCTCTTTTTCCTTCTATTTGGCCTGTTAGTATCAGGTTCTTCAAGCTCTCCTTCCTCACTGCGTGTTCCAGGAACTTCAGATGTCTCTTCCTGATGCTCAGTATTAATTTCCTTTTTGTTGCCATTCTTTCCAACACCTCATCGTTGCTTGCATGCTCAGTCCACGATATCCGCAGCATCCTTCTATATAACCACATTTCCGCTGCTTCCAGTTTTGTCCTTATTTTTGATGATATTGTCCTGCATTCACTGCCGTATTGAAGAACTGACAACACATAGCAATCCAGCACTCTTTTCTTTGTTTTTAGTGAAATTTTCCTGTTAACTGCACCTTAATCACAACCAGGACCTCATGCAAAACACTTACATACAATCTATCGATAAAAATGCTAAAAAATGGTCAATTCTCTGTGCCGTTATAGTAAGTACCTGACTCGTCCTATAATCCTCTATCTTTACAAGGGCCAGGTAGAGCTACGGCTGCCATATACGTACAAGCGTTGAACAGTCCTCACTTTCCACTCTTCACAGAGCTCAAAAGCGTCTCGGCGTTCTTGTTGGTGATGAAGTATTTTCTACCAAATATCACCTTTCCCATATAAGAAATGCTGCAAGAGTCTGGGTGCTTTATCGCTAGTTTAAGAAAAAAAGTTTCCAGACGGTGATATTACTTTTTCCACCAGTTCTAGCCTTCAGGCTTAAGACCCGACATTTTACACACATTGTATCAAACCTCCTCATTCTATTCGAATATAATTTTCTCCTGAGTAGCATCTTTCCACGAACCAATGTTATATGGAATCGACTTACCGCTTTAATCTGTAATTAATTACCTCGAGGATCTTTTGGGCCTAGTACATGATCTGTGTTATTGTAAACCCACTCTTAGTAATGTTTGACTTTCCACAATCCGTTTTACTCAGTTTCGTCGTACATTTACACACGAATTTTATGTAGGTTGCACGATATTTCTTTCTTTTGCTCTTGCCATCAGTATCAGCTAGGAATGTTAATTTCTCTATTATATACAGAAAGGGGCGGATTAATAATATTCCTAATGTGGTTTGCGTGTAAGTGAATGTCAAGATTCAAACAGGGATCCGAACTTGTCTCTCCGATCTTCTCATTAAGATAAACTATTTTACAGAAGACTAGAATATCCGCATTTACTAATGGTAAAGTTTACAACTAATTAAGTAGATCAGTTATTCATTTTTGTGCCACGTCCTTTCTCGATCAGGGCGATCATGACATGCCCCAACTTCATATCATGTGTAGATCTATATAATGTTTTTTGTAGTAAAGAAAAATATATGATTATGAGGTGGTCAAAAATTGCAGTGCGACGCTCAGCGGCAGGCATGCTGTTTATCTTTCTTTCTTTGGTCGCCTCAAGAAAATGGAATTCTGTTTCCCTTTCTCGGCCGTTACACAGGGCAGCTGTGAAACAGACACCAACTAAGTCGTTCCTACTTCCACTTTGTTAGTCTGACTGTCGATCCGCACGTCCACCTTCGATACACGCAGTCCACCGAAAAAAAGAATTCTCCTAGAACTACTGGCACGCATTTTCTATGCCATTCCAAGACGGCCAAAATTTGCATGTGTCCAAATATCGTCTCTTTTTGGACGAGATAGGCACGCATAAATTGGGTTTTCAATAGCGACAATATTTCTTTTTTGTTATTATCTTGCAGGCAAGACACGTTCACGCTCATTTAGAATTGCGAGGCAAGGCATGTCTGTGGTTGCTATTGTCTCCCTAATATTAACTAAAATCCCTGTTCTGTCATGTATTTGAACAAACTATTTATTTACGTCATTCTCTGTTTGTGGTGTAATGGTTATCGGTGCGGAATAAGAACTCAGTGAGTTTGAATTCATGTTGAATTTGATTCATTTACTTACTCGCAAGTACCCTTGGAAAAGTTATTAATCCATATGTTTTCCCTCCAACTGTGGGTTAAATAGTTAGGAGAGATTGGTTTCTAAATCTTGGTTAGCAGCTAGTCGACCGCTTAAATAACTGGCAAGCTACCGCAGGAAAATATTTTGCTTACTCAGCCATAGATCGAAGGAAACTTGATCACCCAAGGGTTTATCACGTATAACACTTAAATGACTGATTGACAAAATCATTGTTTCTCTACTCTTCTGAACTATAGTAAAATTTGTAGATGTTGCATTCACCGGTATTGCTTTCTTTATTATGTGGTAAATAAATATTAACTGTCTCTGTTTATATTCTCAGTAAAAATGTCCTTTTTGTTTGCAGTTTATTAAAAAAATTTCGCATTGTTGACATGCATTCACTATGGTATTATTTGTAGAACAAACTCTTTGTTCCATGAAGTAAATCATGTAACTTGGAGAAACATATTTAACTTTCACAAGGCGTGATATTTCATAGAAGTTCAACAACATTTTGTTTGTTTTTAATAAAATTTTTACTCTTTTAATTTTTGCATATCGTCTTTAGTTATTCCAATACTCTTTCCATTATCCGCGTTACATATTCCATCATTTAGAACAACTTAACCAAATAGTTTAATTTCTATGCCAGCCTCATTCTCATACCCATAATTCCTAGTAAACCCGTCGAATTGTTTCTGCTTCTGGTGATCGTACACAGATGAGTAAGACAAAAATAAAATAAGAATAAGTTATTAGATAGAACAAAGAAAAGTAAATCGTTTATAAGAGATATAGTCATATTTCTAAAAAAATATCTTCTTAACGTTTCTTTATTTTTATAATAAAAAAACGAGTGAAATATAATTGTTATGTTCTAAATAATATGGATAAGTGATTGGAACAACAGACATCTGGTTCTACAGAGGGATGCTAAGGATACCATCGCTTAAATATTCGAACAACGACAATGTTCTAGAGACATAGGAAACAATGACATTCATACGTAATTTTTATGTTTTATATAATGTCAGTCCTCTCCAATGGCAGTGAATGGTGGACAATCACAGATGAGTGTGATTTAAAATAACAGAAAATAACAGAAATCTGATTCAACAGAGGGTTGCTAAATATACCATAGACTGAACATGTTAGTATCAAGAATGTTGTAGAAACAATGGAAGCAATAATTACACTTATACATAATTTTTATGTTTTTTAGACAAATAACGGAGAAAAATAACATATTTTTCAAAAGGTATATGCCAATCAGCATAATTGCATTTCTTTTCAATTTGTTTTCATTGACTCTATTATTCTAATATTATAAGGTGGAAATGTCAGTTCGAAATTTAGCAAATAACTACCAGCTGCGGACTTATTGATCCATTGTTGTATATTATTGTAAAGAAAAGGAACTGTGTCGGTAATGTCAGACTGAAGAATCAATAAAATAAAATAAAACAGACGAAAAATAAACAAAAATGCTAAGTAGTGAATGCATTGAGGATATATCAGTGAGATGAGTTTCACGAAACGATACATGAAGAAACCAAAGAAAAGGAACTATTAAATAAAACAAAACAAAACATTGCGAAATGTCGGTCGGAAAGATGAAAGAACAGGCGCGTGTGTCCATATATATATATATATATATATATATATATATATATATATATATATATATATATACTTAAAAATTATTTAAAATCAAAAATAGGAAAAATTCACGAAAAACCTGACGAAGAGAAAATCAACTCTATACGCATGAAGGAAAAGAAATTTTAAGACCCACAAAAAATAAATCGGAAGAAAATAAAAAAAAAGAAATACTAATTTAATGTATATTCATGCAAAGGTCCATATGTCAAATAAGGTTTCTTACCTCTGGTATTGTTACCAACAGAATACAATTGACATTTGCAGAGATTCCAAACGAAGCCAAACAACATTCGACATCAAAGTTATCTGCATTGGTGAGAAAAAATCATTATGATATGTTCTTATTGAATTTTTGCACCAGAAGGATAACTAGTGGCTGTCAACTCAAATCAAGTGATAGCAAGTCTTCTGAATTTTCCAACACTACTTTAACTATTTAACTAAGTTTCAAACTATTTGATTGATTTTTTTCTTATTTGTTTTTTCAACGTTATATAAACTTGTGTCATTAATGCCGTTTTTTTAACTGAGAAGTAATAAAAATATTTTCTTAAAATTTCGTATATGGTAGATACTCAGCTTTTCTTTGCATATAGATGAATGTATCGTTATGATTACTAAATGTGGCGGGTGTTTTATGCTGTGGTTTTGCTAAAGGCATTTCTGGAACACAGTTTGATTTAAGAAAGTAAGATATTGTATGGCTTAATGTCGTAAAAGTTCATTTATATTATTTTTTTCATAGTGGTATCTTAAACGGACTAGGTTGAAGTCGCTAGTGCATATTGTTGGTAAGTTTACAAAAATGTATTGTGGGTAAATTATATTTGAACGTTGTATAAGTACGCGCTGGTTTTTTTATGTTAAGTAATGTTTTATTGACAAACAAATACTAAGAAATATGTCACTGGAATTATTGTCCATCAGTCGCCACTAATCTTTCCAATCTTTATGCTTGTATTAGAATTCCACTTCGGAAAAACGACAAGTCCTTTGAGGCTAGCCACTAGTCGACCCAATTTTTGGGATCTTCAAAAGAATGAATGTGATAATCAGCCAGGCAATGTGCTTTTGATCGGAACAAATGATTATCAGACGTCTAGTCAATACAGTCGGTGAGGTATGACTTCACATTTTAGCATTTCCAAGTAGGTTTTCCCCCGTTTTGCAACATGTATCCCGGTGTTGTCATATTGTAAATTCACTTTGTCGTGTCTTTGTTTGCATTGCGGCCGTTTTTCTTCAATGTTCGTTCAAACGTATCAATTTTAGTTGATATCGATCTTCCGTGATGGTTTCGGTCGGTTTAAGCAATTTTTAATAAACTACATCCAGCTTATCGCACCAAATGCAGAGCAGAAGCTTCTGATCATGTTGATGCATGGCTGGTCTTATCCCACTATATCCTACATTTAGGGTTATCGTAGTGTATCCACTTTTCATTGCCGATCACGATACGATGTAACAAAACGTTTACTTTTGTTGCCGTTTTCAGCTGTACACACGTGCCTAGACGCCGTTCGAGGTCTCTCGGCTTCAACTCGTGTGGCACGCAATCTCCTTGCGTTCGAATCATTGCTAATGCTTTCAAACGTTAGGAAACTGGTGTGTGAACAACTTCTAATTATTTGGTAAGTTCAGCTTTAGCTTGAATTGAAGTAAAGCCTACAACTCTTCCACTTCAAACTTTTTTGGTTTGTCACATCAATCGTTATATTCAACATCAAAATCATTTTGTTTTAACTGTCTAAACCTAGTTGTTTCTAATAAAGCATGGTTGCTGTAAGTCTGAACAAGACTTCTGTGTACTTCAAAGCAGAATTCATTTGGAAAAATTAGTGCAGTAAAATTCCCCGCAAATTCATTTTCTTGGTTATGTTTAGCACTATAAAAAAAACAAAGTTTTTACACTTCGTCGAGATGGCATACTTTGAATTTCAAGCTTACTTATAATAATTTCTTATAGATAAGTTACCATCTGAAAGTACACTCACGCAGTTCTTGGAACGCCATCTGTTGGAAAACAGCGATATTTATTCAAAGTTCTAATATAAAAATGTGTTACTGGTTTTTATAGGATAAACATATATGTTATATTTTCATAATAATTTGTTTGAGGCGGGGTCTGTTTTTGTTCATAGCTACCAGGTGCTGCTACTCATGGTCAGGGTAGAACTGAGAATAAAAGCAATTAAGATTTGGTTCTACGCTCATCAAAACCTTCAATGTCACATTACAGACCTTACTTCAGAATGTGGTATACCCATGAACAAGCTACAGGCGATGAGCAACAAAGATCAGCATTAATTTTGAACTCAGAAAAAGATAAAAATAAGGAAAGAGAGAATAAATGACAGAAAGTCTCTCGGCATCTCTATATTTATTATTTATATCTATTGAATAAGCCTCTATCTGACCAGTGTCAGATAGAGGCTTTTCGTAGAAAACAAACGACAGGATATCTTTAGAATATTCTACTATGACGTGGTCAGTCTTGCTGTGTCTAACCGGGATAAGGAAACTAATTATGATGTTGCCCGGAACCTCAGGCAGTGTTTATGCTGTCGATACGGCAATGGTTATAACGACGCTCTCGGGTCGCTAGTCGTGATGGCCTCGTCACATTAGCTAGTCTTCGAGTCGTTTCTTACAGTGGTGTTTTTCTTTGCCCACGCTGTGAATGTTGATCTCAAGGGAAACAAGTTGAAGTCCCGGTAGCCGTTTCTCTACCACTTCAAACCAGACCGGACACACGTGCACACTTACGTTTATAAAAACAAAGTCACCAAAAAAAAAAAAAATCGATGACGCCTGGATATGTTGCGGAAAAGTCTTTATATACAATAAAAACTAAAATAAAATAAACAGTAAACAGAAATAGAATATAACAGTCGTCGAATTCCTATTCTTACAACGGAGCGAAAATTTTAGTTTGAGATTATTGTTTGTTCACTCCAATCGGAGATTTCAGGGATTTTTTTCCAAGTTTTGACTGTTAAAAAAGTCTTATCAGGGCTTTTCACCGAAGCCTTACGGAGACAGCCGAAGATGGCTCTTTGTGACGACGGCAGTAAATTCATCTTGATTGCCTTAACCTGGCGTAGCAGCAAAAACTAATCTCTTCAAGTTTAACACTTTCTCGGGTATTTCTGTTTCCATACATCTTCAGCCAGGACTTTCGAAGGCGCGTTATTTGAATTTAACTCTTTTAAGTCGGTGAGCGGCAGGGTACTCTTCGTTTTTTACATCTTCAGCCAGGACTCTATGCTAAGCGACCATTCTTCACGATCGTGGCTCCCGGTTGGAAACATTTTCGCTCAGTCGGAACATCTCGACTGGTCCCAAATCCAACTCCAACTTCAACTGACTAACTGCGCTTGGCTCCTTGTAATATCTTTTAGTCAAGAGCTGTATGTGAAGCGGCCATTCTCTTCGGTCGTGGAACCCGGTTGTGATCTTCACTCCCTCAGTCGTTACATCTCTGACTCGAAAACTGACTGGAGTCCAACTGTTTTTGGCCTTCTCCGATCTGGTATTTATGCGTGTCCCAAATTCTCTTGGAAGATGCGTGATGGACAGGGGTGTCCATGCAAATCATATCTTAAACCAATGAAATTACTCCCAGCTCATGAGGCGGAGTGATTTTATTCATTTGGTTTCACCAATAAAATAGCAATATTTCTATTGACGTAATTTCTTTTTTTCTTCTTCCCGATTACATGATTTTTCAAGTTTTTCAAATTTTCAAATTTTTTACCAGCGAAATTCTGGAATCATAGATCTGACCTCTTTTAACCCCATCAAAAGTTTTGACTATCTATATTTTCACTTCCACTGGCCGTAAAATCCCAAAACTCCCAAAGGTTTTTTTTCTTAGTTATACAATGTCGGCCAATGATGACCTCACGTGACCCACACCCCACAGCTGCGAAAATATATTTTCCTTTTTATTTTCTTCAATTTTCATCTAGTTCTTTTAAGATTTTACAAGTTTCTAATATATGTTCTATTCTTTTACCTCAACTCACATTGCGATTGACAATAAACTGCAGAATTAATGATACCACTAGTAATAATATCTTTCGCTCCGTCGTACTAAACTTATTCTACCCCCACCCCGAATTTATTAATCATTTACATATGAAGACAAGCAATATAGTAAGTTTCTTGAGGTTCAAGCTCTTCTCCTTCATATGCCGTGTCTCTTCAGGACATAGGCGATCATAGACTTCCACTTGGTTCTGTCTCTTGTCGCTCTCAATAATTTTTCTCTTGGTGTCTCTTCTAAGCACCGTTCCGTCAACCATTTGCTCTGACCTAACAAGTACGTCTCGCGTTGCTTTCCCCTGTCTCTTTTTCCATTTTCCCAACCAGGCCATCATTACGTGTCTCATGAACCTCATATTTTTCTTCCTGATATATAATATCAGTTTTCTTCTCGTTTGCAGCCTTTCCAACATCTCATCGTTGCACACGTGCTCTGTCCATACTATCCTCAGCATCCTTCTGTAAAACTACTTTCTGCTGCCTCAAGCCTCTCCTTCATCGTTGATGAGATGATCCAGCGTTCACTTCCAAATAGGAGGGCAGATATCACGTAGCAATCCAGTACACTTTTCTTTGTTTCTAATAAGATTCCCTGTTTTTCAATACCCTGATTAGCTTCTGAAAGGCGTCTTTTGCCATACGAATACGTTTTGGATATCCCTGTCACATTTGCCATCCTGTGTCAAAACACTTCCCAAGTATTTGAATTTTTCTCTTGTTTATTTTGTATTCTCCAACTTGCGGTTGGCATATTGAACTCCCCTTTTTGCTGACTCCCCTTTTTGCTTCTTGATATTTATTTAACTCAGTCACTTAGTGCCTTTGTGACACTGCAGTGCGGCTGGCCTTCAATTCGCTCGGCAGCAACCAGTTGTGATATCGCACAGGGCACTGTAGCCCTCAAGCCAGATCCTGGTCGAAACGGCACTAGATGTGACGCCTCAGCCTGGCTGACTCTCTGTCTAATGTGACACTTGTCCTCGCTGATGGTCGTGACGATCTCAGTTGCGACACTGCCACCCGGTCGCACGGTTGGTCTGGTCGCAGTCGCTGGTCGGGACGATCCCGTCCGATGATATCACCACAAAAGCTGGGTTACAGGATGTCTTATGCAACAACGGACCAGTGGCCCAGATTGTGATTAGATCCCAGAAGTCTCGTCGTGCAATTTCAGTAGTCGCCCCTTTTAGCCAGTCCGGACACTGGTGTACAAAGTGGGTTGAAAAAAAAACAAAAAAACACGGCACCAAAAAAAAAAAAAATTAATAAAATAAATGAACGAAGTCGACACGCCTGGAGAGCCACGTCGAATGTCTTTATGTAAAGAAAAAAAAAAAACAATGTCTGTCTCTTCCCAAGAATACAGTTGTCGAAAATGATGTACAATCGTCGAAAATGATTTTTACAACGGAGAGAGAAAGTTCGCCAAAAGCATCAAAGCTTCTAATCTTCAAGTAAAATGTCTAAGTTTCGTTAGCGTTGAAATAAACAGATCTCTTCAAATAATCGCCAAAGTCTTTTGTATTTCATTAAAAGTATTTTCATTAATTCTCTATAATCAGGATTGTCAGTTTTCCTGTGTAAATTCTAAAACAGCAAAGTTCTTTCGGGTCCTTATCGGAGTTTGCCGAGGTTGAACGAACGAAGATTCAGAATTTTCGATTTTCCCGTGATAAAAAAAAAAAAATAACAATAATGTTCTTTCGGGTTTCGTGTCGATGGCGCATTATTCCAAATTAACTTCTTTGGGTTAATTTGCGGCAGGCTTCATTTGAAATTAACTCTTAAGCCATAAGTTCTACGGTAGGCAACCAGCCGTGGGTCATGGCTCTCCGGCTGGGCCATTTTTCCCGAAAAACTTCCACAGACTCTGAAAAAACTGCTTCCCAACTCTGCTTTTCGTGTCGAGCATCTATTTTTATAACCAATTTTGATCCTCTCTGTGGATCCAGCCAGCTCACAGTCTTCGGCCAATGAAAATCGGTCTCCGCCCCTTCGATTTGTGGATGTTTTAGCTCGATCAATGAGATCATGCCAACTCACACCGAACTGAATTCAGGTCGGGTTATTTCGGACTGGTGTATTCAACAGTGGCCTTAGCACCTGGCGGACTTTATCAAATCACTCTGACACTTGTTTTGTCTAAGCTTTTCAAATTAGCGGAATACATTGCAAATCTAAGAGAAATCCATATTGAACATGAAAGAGGCGTAAATCATAAAAGACGAGAAATTTATATTTATCCAAAATAACATTATTTTATGTTTCCGTGATTTTAGAAGTACTTGATGGTACTAAAATTTTATTTTTCCTAAGCTCACATCGCGTGACGCAATAAAACACTAATAATATCACCAATATCAATTTCTCTCTTCGTTGTTTTAAACCAACCAAAGGAAAGCATCCCCGCGGGAGAAGCGAAAGCATCACCGCGTGAGATAGTGTCACACCATACGGGATACCCACTTAGGCGATAAGTACCACTTACAATCCATGACTGACTAGACAGAAGATTGTCCCTCAATATGATGCCATTTTTTCTGCAGTAGTCTGATTATCACCCAAGTTTAAATAATCTAATCTATCCTGTTATTGAACCCATAGCTAGATAGAGAAAAGATGGAATAATAACTTTCCCAAGGGATGATATCGAGTAGGTGAAAGCATCGAACTCAAGTATTTCGAACTCTGAGCTCTAGTTTCGTATTTCCAGCCGATATCATTTGCGCTACAACCCACATCCTATTGAATTTCCTGAACCTAAAACCCAGTACAAGCGAGAAAAATACACAATAAGTCTCTAGAAGTCTCTCTTTTTACTATTTTTATTTACTGAATTTCCGAACCAATGGCATCTAAAGGTTTTCAATGGAGATCAAACAACAGCAATTCTTTTAATTATCCGGCATTGTAATTCCTACTTTTACAGATTGTTTTACACTGCAATAGAATTGAATGGATTTAAATGGTGCTTTATGGAAACTAAATTACTTCAAGAAATCAACACTCTCCCCAAGGTTTCAGTGTTGGTTCAGTATTACCCTTTTCAAAATGGTTTCTATTTTTGCGGGAATTTATAATTTTTCCTGCCTCTTTTATACTGTCTCAAGAATACCTGTAATACTAGGCACACCTGTCATTTTAATGTCTCACAGTTTTTTTGTATTCAAGATCAAGATAGTTTCGAGTAATTTACAGTTTTTGCAAATAATTTGAGTCTCCATATTTGCAGCAACTAGATATAGTACTGTGGAATCATTTCACCTTTCTTTAGTAAATAGGTTTACTAATAGTTCTGTTTATACTCTTCCTAATCTTTTAAACAGAAGTAAAATTTACATTCACTATTGGGTTTCTATTTTCTTTGATAGGCTTTGTTTATTCTTTTTCACCCCAACTAACCCTTTCCTTTTTTAATGACGTCGCTCTTCGCTTTGGGTGAATTGATTAAAAAAAGATATGTCTATTCCTTGTTGTACTCTCATTCACTTCCTTTCAATATCAAGATAGTTTCAGTTGCGTCACAGTCTTTGCGAATGTTTTCAGTCTTCATATTTACAGGAACTAGATTCATTACTGTGGAATATTTCACATTTGATAGGAATAGATAATTTTGCCTCTCGTTCAGTTCGCTCTCCTCTCGAACAGGAGTATATTTTTTGTTCAGCATTTGGTTTCACATTCGAAACTCTTTTTATATACTTTTTCATTCTGCGGTAGAATGGTTGCCATCCAAGGCTATAGAACGCACTCTGTCCTGTTATGTAACCAATAACTGGAGGGAAGAGACGGAGTAGTACCTTTCACAAGGGTATTTGCGCGTAAGTAAATGCAATGAAGTCAAATGGAATTCGAACTCGTCTCCCCGTAACAGTTGCAAAATTACATTCGCTTTTTTGGATCATCATCAATGAGCTTCTTTATTTAATTTATTTCCAAGTCGGCATCTATACAGATGACAACATAATTTACGTCCATCCTTCTAAGAATTTTACTAAAGACAGCAAAGTAAACATGACAGCTGCAAATTAAAAGGACCTCCAATTTGTGATTGAATGGTGTAGGAAATGGTAGTAAATTTTGCTGCCTCCCAAAACGAATCTGCTCCCTTCTAACCACCGCAGATAATCATTCCTGCCTACTATTAGAATGGATGATGCTTGTCATATAGAGAACAAAGCCCTGTGCATCCTTGGCCATAATCTCTGAAATGATCTCTAATAGAATGACTACATTGGATTCATAGCTGCATCTACGGCTACGAAGATTGGTTCGCTGTGTCGAGACAAGAAGTTTGTCTCGCCAGAATCTATTTTGCACAAATATAAATCTATAATTCGTCAGTGTATTGATTATTGTTGCCATACCTGGTCGAATGTTTGTGCTATTCATATTGAGAATCTCGAAAAAATCCAAGGCAGGATCTGCAATATAATCGATCTTGACTTGGCAGCAGGCCTTCTGTCTTTTCTGCAAGTATTTTAATAACAACTGCACTGACGAGGTTTTTCCTTGGTACTCCAAGCACATGTACTACTAGATTTGCATTGAGGTCTCACTCTTTTACCGTTAAAATAGAAAAATACAACCTCATCTTCTACTCTATCAGTTTCTTCTCAGTACTTCCCGCTTGTGGATCTCAGTTCCTTTGCTTGATTTCCTGATAACAATAGTCTGCAGAAGTTTAAATGCAACGTCAAATACCATATTTTATCTGTTTGATTCGTATCCATCTCTTATGTTTTCTTCGCCATCTCCTGTACATTTTTTATACTCTTAGTAAAAGCTTCTTCCTCACCAGTGGCATTTCTGAATTGCTTGGGGTCAAATGATTATATAAAATCCATCAGATGACGAAATGGGTTAGTAAAGATAAGTTTTCGTTTAGTCTTCGTTCCTAGATATAAATACATAATATATATATATATATATATATATATATGTGTGTGTGTGTGTGTGTGTGTGTGTGTACATATATATATATGTACATATGTATATATATATATGTGTGTGTGTGAGTGTATGTGTGTGTGTGAGTGTGTGTGCTACAACTAAAATGAGAATGTGTGAGCAAGAGAAAAAGAAAGCCTGCTTGTGTGCGCTCGCCCGTGTTCACTTATGTTTCTAAACAAACAACCCTGGAATATTCAATTTTACTTTCAGCGTAGAGGCAGACAGCGACTGATTATTTACTTGCCGTACACCTGTTTCCGTAAGCAAGAAAATGCCAACTACTTGTCATCGACCGCGGCGTAAGTCTCAATTATATAAACATATGATTGATGAGGCTTGTTGTGTATGGGCCGTTGGCAAAGGAATGCGAAAAGGGAGAATGGTGCTCATCGGCCGGGCAATGTAAATAAATATAACGGTGACTTAAAAGTTACAAAATGTTATTAAGTGAAATAAAATGGTGTTAGAATTTAGACATTGGTGGAGAGAAAAGCAAGTGAAAGTGAGTTCGAAAGTATTTAGATAATGATAAACGTTTCGGCCGTTTCATTGAGATGATCATTGTGTCAGAGCGTGGAGTGAGATAGTCATGAGCAGATAACGATAACAACGGCTATTTTTTGAATGGGTGACCTGAAGAAACAAGAACACTGAGCTTCAATAAATCTTTTTCGAGCTCAATGTGAGAGGCTCTTTAAAATGATGTTTAAAATGAGTTTTGTGTCCCATGTTCTTTCAGGACGTAGGTGATCATAGATTTTCACTTGCTTCTATTCTTTGTCGATCTTAACCTTTTCTCTTCTTCTATTTTTTTATATTTCTGAGATGTAGTAGTATTTACAGTATTTACAATTTTTGAACTATTGTACTCATCTTTCTTGACATTTGTACGACCTTTCGGCCGTTGTTACCGTCGGCCTTCTTCAGGTGCTAGAAATGTCGAATCGAATCTTTATTACATATATTGAGTATATAAACTCCGTTCTTTGCCGAGAGTCTCTTCTGTAAGTCAGGAGTTATCTTGACTGTAACACTGTAACACTGCTGTAGTTTGGTATTAAACTCACAACACTTTTAAGAACATATGGACAGAGTGGACATAGACATTAGTTAGAGACTAAAGTTGTCATTACTTTCCGCGTTTGACTGGTTGCCAGACAAAGCTATAGAACGCTATCTATCCTGTTATTTAACCCATAACTAGAGAGAAGAGACGGATTATTCCTTTTTCCAAGAGTATTTACACGTAAATGAAAGCAAGGAATTCAACAAGGAATTCGTGGTCGGCTCATCGATTTCTCGAATCGAGCCGATGTTCACTGCACCACAAATCGTATCCTACGTGGATTCGAGGAGGAAAAAAAGTAAAAGAAAAAATAATGAATGACGCAATGGACGGAAAATGCAATAATAAAAACAAGGATAATACATAGAAAATAAGCTATGAAGAGATAAAGACCTTAAAAGAGGAAGAGAGGAGAGAAGTGAGAATGAAATTAAGGGAAGAGGAAACAAATTGAGAAATGAGAAAATAAGTAAGAAGTGGATAAGAAGTGAGATGTACGTCAAATGAAGTAAAATAAAGTGTAGAAATTAGGAAACAAATGAAGTAAGAATTGAGGAGTAAGAAGTGAGTAGAAAGTAAGAAGTGAGAAGTAAGATGTTAGAAGCGAAAAGTAAGAAGTAAGTAGGAAATAAGAAATGAGAAGTAAGAAGTAAGAAGCGAGAGGTAAGAAGTATATAGGAAGTAAGAAGTGAGAAGTAAGAAGCGAGTAGTGAGAAGTAGGAAGTAAGAAGTAAGAAGCGAGAAATAAGAAGTATATAGGAAGTAAGAAGTGAGAAGTAGGAAGTAAGAAGTGAAAAGTAAAAAGTAAATAAGAAGTAAGAAGTGTGAAGTAAAAAGCGAGTAGTGAGAAGTAGGAAGTAAGAAGTGAGAAGTAAGATGTTAGAAGCGAAAAGTAAGAAGTAAGTAGGAAATAAGAAGTAAGAAGTAAGAAGCGAGAAGTAAGAAGTATATAGGAAGTAAGAAGTGAGAAATAAGAATTAAGTAGGAAGTAAGAAGTGAAAAGTAAAAAGTAAATAAGAAGTAAGAAGTGTGAAGTAAGAAGCGAGAAGTGAGAAGTAGAAAGTAAGAAGGGAGAATTAAGAAGTAAGAAGTAAGTAAGATTTAAGAAGTAAGGAGTAAGAAGGGAGAAGTAAGAAGGGAGAAGTAAGAAGGGAGAAGTAATAAGTAAGTTGGAAGTAAGAAATGAGAAGTAAGAAGTAAGTAGGAATTAAGATATAAAAAGTAAGAAGTAAGATGTTGAAAGTAAGAAGTGAGAAGAGATAAGTAAGAAGGAAGAAATGAGAAGTAAGAAGTAAGAAAGAAGTAAGAAGTGAGAAAGGAAGTAAGGGAAGACCGATGAAAGGATAGCAAAAATATTTAATAAAGGAAGAAAATATTTGGACGGAAGTTTGAAAAGAAAATGCGAGAAGGAGAGGAAATAGGAAGAGAGAAATTAAAATCGCAGAAAGAAAGCATTCAGAAGATGTTCAGATCTTTGAAAAGTCGGCGAATTCATTTTCCCCACCTCAATTCTCACCCTTATTTCTTTTTAACTTTCTCTTTTTCTTTCTTTTATTATTTATTTATTTAATTTCTTTCTATTCCTTTTTCTCTGAAATGTTTTCATCATTTCTCTCTACTCCTTCAGTTTTTATTATTTTTCTCTGTACCTTCCTTTTTAACACCTTATCACGCTTGATCTTTTCTTCCTTAAATAGCTATTATCCTTTTTTTTTTGCTCTTCCTGCTTCCCCCTTTTTCTTACTTCTTTTATATCTCTCGTTCTTCCTTTCTGTTCTCTCTTGCCTTTTCTTTTATTCTTACTGACATTCATGCGCCTCACCTTAATTTTCACCCTATTCTTCTTCCTTGCCTAAATTCAGTGTTTCCTTTCTCCTATTGTAATTGTCCTCTCTATTTCCTCCTTTCATTACTCCCTGACTTATTTCTTTCATTCCCCTATTTGTGTTCTCCTACCCTCTCTCCTACATTTGTTCATACCTTCCTCTTTTCTCATTTAACCTAGTTTCTTTTCTCCCTTACTTAACTATCCCCATCATGCTCTTTTATTCACTTCGTTTTCTTTTACGCTCTTTTCACGTCTACTTCTTTATTTTTCCTCCTACTTAATTAACTTGCTCTTGTATTTTCCCTTTTCTTTTCTTTATCGATTTCTCTTCATTCTTTTCTTACTTTCTTCCTCCAATTGTTTTCCCAATTGGTAATTTCCTACTTTACATACCTAACATCCTCTGGACATTTCCTCACCTTTCCTTCTTTATTCATTATAGAAATTTCCCTTGCGTTTATTAGTGATTTCCATTGGATAAATAGTCCGTTTATCTCGTTACCGTGAGTGGAATGTTGACTGGAGAAAACGAACCAAACGAGAAAAGAAAAACACTGACTCAGAGCAACAATACTAAAAATTTTTCATGAGGAAGACACGAAATATCAAGAAAATCAATCTGGTGTATTGCACAGACGAGGATAAATGAAGTCTCTTTGCTAAAAAAAAAATTATTCCGAAGAATTAAACCTGTGGGATAAACAAAATAATTCCACCTTTCGTCTCTATTTATTTTTATTTCTCTATACATTTACATTTTAATTCTTCGTTTTGCTTTTAAGAACCATTTATTTTATATATTGTTTTTTTTTTCGTTTAATTTTCAGAATTTTTAAAAAATTTAAATTATACGTTTTATCTTTTGAAATTCTATTATTTTATTTTTATATTTCTCTTTCACTTTTCGGATTTAGTATTTTTATCGTTTTGGTGTTGTTTTCTGTTTGTTTAGAATGTTTCCCCAGATTGACTTTATTCCTTAATTAGTATTCTTCTTTTTCGTCCTCTCGCTAAATCTTTTCATATTTCTTACTCATTCCTTTATTTTCAATTTCTTTCATTATTTGTTATTGCTCCATTCATTCTTTACGTTCATATTAGTCATTTGATGTTCAAGTGATTTCTTAGTTTTTTTTTTTTTATACACCTGCTTGCCAAGGTACAGAGTGCGATGGGTAAATAGTCGCCATTTTATATTTTTTCATTATGCTCATCCGCCCTGCTCGATTTTGATTTCGCCGACTGCAGACTACAGCAGGGTCAGATTTGGAAATGTCAAGCTGCACTGCTTGGCATTTATTCCAGAAGCTCTCATGAGGAAATTTCAGATTCTTAGGGTTTTCAATCTGAAGACAGTGCAGAAAAGTTGGAAAGGGTTAGATGAATCTAATGGTGATTTAGTAGGTGTTTCGTGTGATCACTAGTGATGTCGATAATATGAGACCAATTATCTACCCAACGGACCTCTGACTCAGCAAGATGGCCCACATCAAATGACTTGAGAACATAGAGCTGTCTGAATTAAGTAAGTGTCTGATGGAATTTGCACCATGCCACAAAAGCAGGGGAATCTAGTCATGGCTATCATAAAATAACTGTGACATATCACCTCTTATATCTAGTCATCTAACTCGCAGTCTTCAACATCATTTAATATTATGTATAGGGCGCAGTTGAGCGAGAGAACGATGGGAACTTTTGTAACAACAAATCTGAACGAAATGCAAGGATTATGGAATTATTCAACGACTTAAACAACGAGATGATCCAGAAGAGTTGCTGAAAATTACAAGTTCGTCTGAAAGCCGTCGTTGAAGTCATTGGTGATTTTAGTAAGCAACATTACACTTTACTTTTTCAAGATTTTTTGTGTAATTCTAATAAAAATATGAGTTAACATAAGATGTCAGTACTATTTTCATTTCTGCGTAATTTAAACGAAACTTCATCCATCGTTCCGTGTATCTATTCAATTTGTATTTCTTAAATACAAAGTAAGTTGGTTACATCGAATATGCTTGATTTAAGTTTGAATTTCTCGTTAATTTGTTCATTTTTCTCGTGTGATATATTTCTTCAAACTTTTATAGACATCACTTTGTTATTTTTTTATTTATTTCTTTTCAATTTCCATAATTCCCGAGAAAAAGATTCACTCGAGAATTCTATATGTTTTAGGTAATTTTCTTCATATCTCTTTCAGTGTTTCCCAAGTTACACGTGTTTTTATGAAGCGACTCCTTCATATTTTTCACGTTCAGTAGACCCCTTTTATCTTAGTTGCTTGATTGTTGCGAAATAATTACATAAAGGGAAATAATTTAAGCAAATTGAGAACTGACACATGTGTGACAATTGAATAAGAAGAGTACTGGTCAAATTCGATTTTAAATCTTTTGTCTATCTTTCTATCTGCAGAAAAAAAATATATATATCAACACATATATATATATATATATATATATATATACTATCTGTACCCGCCCACGCGTTGCTGTGACTCAGTTTGTTTAAATGGAGAAAAAAGAAAAGAGAAAGCGCATATTTAGTTTACCAATACTTGTGGGTACACACTATTTTAGTTGTCCTATTGTCTGTGCAGATATACAGATTGTCTGGTTTGCAGATAGTCGCGTTGGACGTTGATCTGCTGTTTTCCGTTGGCGTCTTTCAGCCACTCTCAGCCTGCTGCGTTCATTCAGTTGAGAACGAAGCAGATCTGAAGGTGCAGAAAGCGATTGCCGTGCTCGTAATCGTGCATCCTGAAGTCTGGCTGCACGTATCTGAACTATTCTTTGCCTTCTTCGCTCATTCGCTGATGCCTGTTTTTCCTCATTTTGATTTACAATAACTGGTTGAACTTCTCCCGCTTTTTAAGTACGACGACCTATGTTTGACCTTCTGAGAGGCATTATCGTTATGAATTTAAGCATATCTTTTGTACTGAGATGAGAAATCTGAAAAAAAAATAAAATTGGCCAAAATCACTATTTCAAAATTTTAATTTCCTCCAACTTCATATTTGACTATATAGGAAGAACAAATTGAAAGTTTGTATTTTTCCGCTTGTTGAGAAAAAGATGTATTTCTGAAAAAAGTCAAAACAATTAATGAGCGGACTTAACACTTGATGTTTACCAAAAACAAAAGCAAACAAAATGGGGGTTGATTTTAATATGAACGAGTATGACGAATTGAGCACCCCAAAAAATGTTAAATTAATAAATATTTTTTGAATTTTCTTTTTTTACATGAAAATTTAGAGCCTTATTATTAATAATCCATTAAAAAAATGAGAAGAAAAGTTTTTAAAGAGAGTCCGTCGTTTAGGCCTGAAAAATAAGAAATAAAAAATGGCTTAGGTTAAATAAAAAAGAAGAAATGTAATTACGATACCAGCGAAATAAATAGGATATCGGTAATAATTTGTCAAAAGAAAATGAATAGAAAACTTTATTTTGTAAAAGAGAAGGAGTTTCTACTGTTTACCTGCGCCAAAATAGAAATAATAATAAAAAGCGGTTAAATATGAAGTTCTCAAAATGGCTTAGTATTAAAAAAGAAGAAAATTATATACTAAACCAATGAAATAAATGGAGTGTCCATAAAAATTCCCCCACAAAAATTAACAGAATACATTTTGTTAATGGGATATCGATAAGTGATTTTTTTTTTAAAATAGGAGGTCGATAATAATTCATTGAAAGAAAATGAATAGGAAATTTATTTTTAAATGCGATCTCGATTATAATTCGTTGAATAAAAAAGGATATTCATTTTTTTGTTAAATGAGATGTCAATTGTAATTCGTTGAAAAAAAATTAATAGAATTTGTTTTAATGAGATGTCAATAATAATTCTTTGTAAGAAAATGAATAGAAATTTTATAAAAATGGGATGTCGATAACAACTTTTTGAGAGAATGAATAGGAATGTTATAAAAATGGGAAGTCGATAACAATATTTTGAAAGAAAATGAATAGAATTTTTTTAAAACCGGATGTCAATAATAATGCTTTGATAGAAAATGATTGGAACATTTTTTTAAAATTGGATGTTAATAAATATTCTTTGAAAGAAAATGAAAAGGATATATTTTTTAATGGGATATCGATAATAATTATTTTAAAAAATGAATAGAATATTTTTTAATGGGATGTCGATAATAATTCTATAAAGAAAATGAATAGGATTTCTTTAAATGGAATGTCTATAATATTTTTTTTAAAAGAAAATGAATAGGATAGTTTTTTTTAAATGTGGTGACGATAATAATTCTTTTGAAAAAAATGAAGTGAAATTTAAAAAATAATGGGATGTCGATAATAATTCTTTGAAAGAAAATCAATAGAAAAATTATTTTTAAATGAGATGTCGATAATAATTGCTTTAAGTTAAATGAAAAGGATATTTTTTAAATGGGATGTTGTCAGTAATGCGTTGAAAGAACATGAATATGATTTTTTAAAAAAAGGGAAGGTATTTCTCCTGTTTACTCCCGCCAAAATAGAAATAATAAAAAGGAATACTTTATTTACCTTCAATTTGTAATTTTTTTGTTTTATATGAAATAAGAATGTTGTCTGTAAAGACCTCCATAATGTAAATGAAAGTTTTATTGGTTCGGCTCTCATCGACTTTGCAAAATATATATTGTAATATTGTAATATTTTTACACGCTCGTATTCGATTAAAATACTATAGTAAAATTTCAAAACAGTTAGAAAATCTGTCGGCTAAGGTTTAAAAAAAGAAAAAAATATTTACTAAACCAACGAAAGAAATGGGATATCGATAATAATTCGCTGAAAAAAAATGACTAGAATGTGACACGTTTTGCCCGTGGGAACCCTCGGGTCAAATCCTGGTCGACACGGCACCATTTGTGACGCATTATGCCTGGGGCTGCTCGTTTAATTGCGACGCTCATTCTCGTTAACAGTCGAGACGATCCCAGTTGTGACACTACCACCCGGCTGGCCTGTTGATTCAGTCGCTGTTGCTGGTCGTGATGATCTCGTCCCATGATGTCGACACAAAAGCTTATTTACAAGACGTCTCTTGCAACAACGCGCCACTGTCCCACGTTGTGAATTGATCCCAGAGGTCGCGCCGTGCAATTTTAATAATTGCCTTTTAGTGAGTTCGTTTAAAATCCCAAATCTTTCTATCCTTAAATAGAAATGTCTTTTCTAAATTTCCTTAAAGTAGACAGAGCTCTTCAATCTTTCGCTAAAATCTAGGTGATGTTAAAAAAATAACAAAGTTCTTTCGGGTTCTTGTCGGAACTTGACGGAATTTGCCGAATCAGAGGCGGCAGGCTTCATTTGATATTAACTCTTTAGCCATAAGTTCTATGGTAGGCGACCGGCCGTGGGTCATGGCTCCCGATTTGGGAACCTTTTTTCCACAGTCGTTACATTTCGTCTGATAGCTACTCAACTCTCAGAGCAACTCACAGCTTCTCTCAGCTGCTGACAACAACTGAAAAACTGATTTTTCTCGCCGATTCCCGATTTTTATAACCCTTTTCAATCCTCTCGAAGTTTTTAACCAATGAGTTTATTTCCACCCACATGATTTGTGGCTCAACGAATGAGGTATAATCCTGAAACTGAGAATATTTAATTCCCACAAATTCTGTTCTCGGGGAGATCTGTTGAGGGACTATAACCCTGCCTGACCGCATCAAATAATCCTGACATTTTATTATAACTGCCACTATTTCGTCAAACTTCCACCTGGTCCAAAATAATGCGTATCGTATATGAAAAAGAAAGAAATTAGTATTTCTTTCCTTCCCTCAAATTGTCAGCTAACTTATCTATTCCCCGGATTTTACAAGCATATGATATTATTAAAATAGCTCATTTTTCAGTTCCCCGGACTTTTACAAGTATATGATAGTATTATAATAGTTTTTACATAAGCTCACAACGCGAATTACAATAAAGCACAACCAATAATAATACTAATATTAATTCCTCTCTCTCTGCTGTATTAAACCAGCAAAAGATAGTATCCTCGCAAGAGATAGTGTCACAAGAAATTTTTTTAAGGAAAGGGATATCTGTTGTTTACGCCCGCGAAAATAAAAATAATAAGAACTGCTTTGTTTATCCCTTTTCTAGATCAGTGGATAGTAACAAACTGACAAGTATATATATATATATATGCGCGCGCGCGCGCGTGTGTGTGTGTGTGGTTACACAAATGTTTATTCATGTATCTGTATGCAAGCATTTGTGCAAGTCGTTACATATTATTCAGTCTCCTGAAATGAGGTATAATTTGAAAGGTCAAACAATCTAACTTTCTCAAACATCTTTTTGCTTATTCTTAGAATATATATCAGTTTCACGGTCTCTGCAGATTTCATTACTTTTGTATACTAATACAATTTCACTATCACTTCTCAATACGTGCATCAGTTCCTTGATCGCAAATGCCAATATACATAACATTTGAACCCGTCTTCAGCAAATGAAGTCTTTTTCTAAAAAAAACATTCGTAATTACCTCAGTCAGAAACGTTCGTAAATGTCATACATCTGGTCCGACCTTTGTCACTGTCCTTAATTTTCTTATTTAATTATGTACCTAGAAC